>JAECUM010083898.1:0-16251 GCA_016617855.1 Megalonaias nervosa | reverse complement strand
CCTCTTCTTTCTTCTTATTTTCCTCCTCTTCTTCCAACTGGGCTGCTTCTGCAATGGCCTCCATAGCCAGCTCATCCAGAAGGCGCATGGCATACTCCAGGTGCATTTGGAGTTCCAACAATTTACTTATTCTGCTCATTCTTTATAGTTGTCTCGTTGGCGATGGGTAGCCAGACTAACAATCGCATCGATTTATATACTTGAAGCACAGACGTGAAGGTAAACATCCCCTAACACCAAAACTTACCATCACATCAAACGCACGGACCTAAAAGAAGCACTTACGTTGCCTTTTTTTACTTACAAACACAGACATACATTATCTGACAAGATAGAGAAACGAAGTGCTTATAGACACACTTGTATTTTTTTAAACATACAAAAACACAAATTTGCTTTGGCAATTGAATTAGTATGTCTTTTCGAGAGCATTCGGGGAGCCCTGAAAAGGGATGTTTTTTGTTGACGGGGGGTGATGGTAATCTTTTTATACTGTCTAAGATTGCGTCCCCGTCTGGCGGCAGGCTTTCCTATACCATATGACCTGCTTCTGCGGAAAGAGAAGGAGAACTTTTTGGTGTCCACACTGCAGTCCACAAAACCTCTGTCTGCTTCTTGCTGCTGCTGCTGTTGCTCCTGCTGTTGTGGTTGCTGTTCTCTCTGCTTCTGAAGTCTGTACTTCTCTGTCCATTCTTCTTCTTCTTTCTTGATTTCCTCTCTGAAGACCTCTTCTATCAGATCTTGGGCTATGCATAACATCCTGACATTCTCTATCTCTTCAGGCTTAGGTATCAGGTTTAGCCTGACACGATGTAAATTGACGTAAGCTTCGTTCAGCTTGGCTAGTCTGGAAGGCATCTTCATAGGTTGACGAGTCAACAGTGGATAGCCAGACTGGAGACCAACCCGTTTTATATGGTTCAAACGCGGACGCGATAGAAAACATCCTTACTAGCTTTTCTGTTTGGGTCGGAACGCTATGATAGCGAATGTCATGGTGAGGGATAGAGAGAAAGTCAAAGAGCATACATTCACAGTCTTTTTTTGAAAACAAACGACAGACACATTTTTTTCAAAACACAACATTTTTTATTCAAACAATCAACTATTAATAATTATCAAGTAACAACAACATCAAACAAATTATTTTTGACAAGGTTGACAACGTTGTGAAATCATGTGAGATTTCCATTGATGGAAGTCATGAGGCCATTGATGTACACTACGTTTCCTAGCTAAAGACAAACGATAGCCATAATGGTCACAAAACCATCGATCTACTTTCTCATGGTTTCTAGAAGAGTGACGATCAAAATAAGTCACTAAATGTTCTTAAAGGATATCCAAGACTGCGATGATGAAGAAAATACACGCAATATTGTCCACACACCATGGAATCTGTGCCTTGTAATTTCATATTATTGTATCTTCTCATCTGGGCATTTCTTCTCATAAAGTCAATGATATCGTCTTCCAAAGGGGGTAATCCATACGAATCAAAATATTCCACACAATTCTCTTGAGGGAAGTAGCCGGCAACCCAGTGAGTTCCTGGAAGATGACTTTCGTCCGTGTTGATGACATAAGCTTGATGGTCTTGAGGTTTGCGATGAGGTAGTTCATCTTTAGCGCACACGACAGGATTCCAAGAAGCAGTATACGAACTATTGTTCAAAAGGTAATAAAGTTCCCAGGTATCCATTTTTTGTTGCTTTTTTCTTGTTGTTTTTTCACAGGTAATGATAAGTCGTCAATTCAATTCTGACTTTTTGTTTGAAACGATCTGTCAAGTAGCCGTTTCTTCGCCTTGTCTCCCAACTCTGGGCTAAGAGAGCTTCGATGCGATAGATTTCCAGAGTAGTCAATAGAGGACAGGAATGATCACGTAAGCCTTTATACCACTCATGCAACGCTGCTTCTTCTGAGATGAGACTCCAAGCTTCGTCCAGATACTCGTCCAATTTTTCTTCTTGACTCATCATCATACATTTCTCGTGTTGAATTTGACTGGGATGATCGTTTTGACATCCATAGCAATCTCTCTTGGTCAATTCCGTAATTTTATTCGCCAGGCGTTTAGCAAAACAGGACACTAAATGTTGTTCTTGTTCTGGCCATCTGAACGTGACCACTACCTCGTCCTCTTCGACTTGGTTTTGGGGTTCTGTTTTCACGCTATCCTCCCATTCCATTTCCAAAGATTGTCTACCGTTCAATGAGGGATAGGAGTCTTCCATTGTTTCTAATAGTCTAGAATGACTTCTCTCAAACTGTTGATTTTGATGGTATTATCGAATTCGGCATACAAGATGACGTTGACCGTCTCGGTGAGAGCTTCTGCAAACTGAAGTTCCACACGCAGTTAACCGGATTTTATAGGGTGGAAATGTCCCTCGTCGCTGCCTTGGTCTGGAGTGAAATCAAAAGCCCACAAAGTGTAACCTCCGACATAATCTTCGTACGAAATACCGCGACTGGTGTTGGTTCCTAGTTGCCCCGTAGCTTCGTACAGGGTCAAGTACGATCTCAAGTAATTTTTCTGGGCAAAGTTAGGTTCGAAGGGTCTGGTACACAAGGTCTTGCCATCGCGACTGACTTCGATCTTGGACACTTTGTAGTGCTTAAATTGGAAAGGATTTTGATGGTGGGGTCCGTTGAGGGCTGCGTTGCTGACGATACCAACGATTAAACGTTTGGATAACTGTCCTTGGAACAGATGATCTTCGATCTTGGATCGGAGTCCAGCAGCAATGGTGAACGTTTTCACTTCTACACGTCGTATCGGATACTTGGCGGTCGATCTGCTCAATATGTAACTGATGTTGTTTCCCGCTTTAGGTAACACTTCTACACGACGCACGTAAAGTCTGGCTTCTTGGATGATGATTTTGTACTCGTTGGCATGAGCCATCAAATGGAAAGCGACTCTGCTGTGATTGAGTCTCAGGCGAATATCCACTCCGTTCAGCAAATACTTGTCTTGCAACCACATGTCCAAATGCAAACGATCCATCAATTCTAAATTACGACCTTGCAGGATTTTCTTCCGACTGTCGTTAAAGCCCACATTGTGAAGATCGTCATCAGCTGTCAGGGCTGTGTCGTTAAACTTGTTTTCACCTGCTGTGTCAGGTTTCCAAACTACGCAAGCATCCAGATGAGTGTTCTTGGCCTCTTTTCCGTACGTCAAGAGATTTTTTAGGTACGCTCGGTAAGGGTAAGTATCCATGCTACTGCTGATCAGTTTGTTGTTCAGGTACAAATCCACTTCGCTGAACAAGGAATGCATGAAATTGTTCACGGGAGCTACTCTAGCATCGTCTCCCGGATTGGTGTTGTCTGTTTTGATCACTTTGAGTTTCAGATACAAGTAACTGCTATTCAGATCGATGTAATCTTCGGGTTGTCCTTTGATTTCAAACTCGATAGGAGCTGAATCAGTCAAAGAGGAGACGGGATGAAATTCGACCCATTGGGATTCTTGCATTGGCATTATGGTGGGTGGCATGGCAAACAGATCCAGTTCCAACTTGGAACAAGCGCAAGTCTCTCGGTGCATCATTTTCTCTGATTTAATAATCAAAAAGGTCTAACTCTCGGACAGTTTTTCTTTTCTTAGTCTTTCTAGCTCTAGGGGTGTGAAGTCCTCTAAAGGGGTGTTTTGGTCGTCTTTTTCTGCCTTGTCTTTGCTGTGGCGTCAGGGAAGCAGGAATGTCTGATTCGGCATCGCCCAGGGCATTTATAGGAGTTTCTCGCCGGCTCAAAATGTCTTTACCCGTTAGAAGCAAGACATTTTTGCCTGCTCTCAAGAAAGCTTCTTTGGGGTTTTGTTTGTCAATGATGACAGTTTGGAGAAATTCTTTGCCGTGCGTCAACGCGGCATCTTTCAAGGCGTGCAATCCCCGTGTCACCATCGGTTTCAAAACGGGAGCCACCGCACGTAAGGCTGATTTTAGCATATCTCCTAAACCATGTCCACGTTGTCGAGCAACTCCTCGGTACACAGGATACATGACTGACAAAAAGTTAGCGTAATCGTTTTCGAAAATGGAGTTTCACTGTGACTTTCCCTTTGGTGAATGGAATATTTTGTCCCAGATCTCCTTTTATAGTAATGTTGACAGTGTCGAAATACGACTTACTGACGGGTAAATAGTGAGGATGTACAAATTCGCGGTGAACGTGATAGGTGTTTCCACCTTCCTCGTCAGCAGCCGTGGCAGAATCTACTTTGAAAGGAATGACACGCAGTAACGGTACGGAGGTGTGTCCCACCACGTTGTACTCCGCCACATCGGAGTACACAAAAATCAAATTCAGTTCTTGGTTCATTTTTACAGGGAATTGAAAATATTTCCCAAAATCTGAGTTACCGGTCACTGCTGGTATTTCGCTTGCGATCTTGATCAACTTAGGATTTCCACCCAAAATGTCATACAATTCAGGACAAAATGTAATGGCCAATACTTTGTCTTCTGAAAATTTGATGAGTAGGCGACGAGCTATTTTGTGGTATTCGATCGTGACACTTTTTCTGGTTTTCTCAAAGACTTTACCAAACACGTTAATGAACCTGTCAGTAATAGCGTTCACCAAATGTTGACCACTAAAATAATAGCCTGACTGAATTTTCAACCAATAAGGTTTGGGGTCTTGTGATTTCATAGAGTCAGCTGGACTGCTACGTTCATACAAGTGTTGTTGCACTTGCTCGTCATGAACTTCTACCGTAAAAGTGTTTTGATTTTCGATGATGCTTTTGATTTATGTAGGGTGAATCATTTCCACTAAAGCCACTTCCCAATGGGCTTCGTGATCCAATTGGATGGCCTGAGGTAATTTGGCCGTGTAACAGCATAAGGTATTATTGGGAAACACCTCCATGGAACTGTCAGTCGGTAACGTTAAGTAAAATTGGTTGTTCATAATTCCAGAGTTCTAGTGTCCGAGGAGTCACCGGAAGTTAGAGGAGTGTCTAAAAGAGGATGGTTAGGGTGACTGTTGGATGGGGGACTAACGTTGGACGCAAGACTCCCGTTGTTGTTGTTCCCGTTAGAGGTATTTTTCAGAGACGGATTGGGAAGAAGGTAACCAATGCAACTGTTAAGTAAAATGGTCCACAATTGTTTGTCTCCTTGTTGCAAACTCAAATTGGCAATGGCAGCACCGATGACACAATACACCACAGAGATTTGGCAGAAAAGACTATTTTCGTTTTAGGCACACGTTCTCCACACCACACCCACAAGGGTTGCTTTTGTAGATCTTGCAGAGAAGAACTGGGCGACGGAGTGATTACTGCAGTAGCTGAGGCTGTGTTGAAGGGCATGATGGTCACTTCTTTTTATAGTCGAGGAGTTGCGAAGCGTCGATCCAAGAGTCAAAACTGGGAGGATAACCTTTCCAACGTACTTTGACTTCTTTGACACGTCGTTTTCCCACTTTTCGGGTTCTTCGATCGAGAATGCTTTCGATCTCGTACACGTCGTCTTCTTTTCTGGTCACACGTTGTAACTCGGGCAAGTAAAACGTTCCTATTAACACTTCCCCGTTCATGTCTTCCAATTTATAGACGGGAGGATGACGGCCACGCACTCGTTCGGTGACACGAAACAATTCGGTGGTCCAGTTGGGTAAGTAACCTTTGTCGAAAGTGCGTTTGGCTTTGCCAATGCGTACCCAATCTCATGATGCCAACACTTTACCTTTCTTGGGGACAGTCACTGTCGGAGACGTAGCAAACAGGTGCTCGAATACGGTCACTTCGTTGTCGGGAGTCACTTCTTGGGGGACACGTCTGATGCTCCGATGGTAAGATTGGTTGTACGATTGGACGAGTTGTGGCAAGACGTCGATGTACTTGAGAGTGTGTTGATGCGTAAAATATTTCCACATGCGTTCTTTCAAGGTGCGTTGGAAACGTTCCACGATGCTAGCTTTGGTTTCGGGATTCACAGTGGTGAAAAAATGTATGTCACGTTTCTTCAATTCTTTTTGGAAAGCTTGGTTCAGAAATTCGATGCCTTTGTCAGTTTTCTATCGAAGAGGGTGACGCCCACTTTGTTTCAAAACCAGATTGAGGGCTCGCACTAACTCACTGCTCGATATGGAAGTCAATGGCACGACCCAAGCAAATTTGGAAAAGACGTCGATGACACAAAACAAATATTTGTAACCACGATTGTAGGTGGCCAAATGAGAGACATCGGCTAAATCGGCTTGCCATTGATGATCGATGCCCTCCACTCGGGTGCGACTTCTGGAAAATTTTCGTCGAATGGGTTTGTGTAAGGTGTACGTGGCTTGTTCTTGTAACCAGCGTTGCACATGAGGTAAACGGATACTTTTCAGTCGAGTTTTGGCAGCACGATACAATTCCTGAACTCCTCTGTAACCTACAGGATGGGATGGATCGTAGTAAATGCTGGCTAACACGTTCTCCATTTTTTAATAAGTGATCCACTCTTCACTGATCCTCCTCTTGTTTTCCTGTAGTATTTTCTTGGATTGTAATGCTTTACGTGTCCGACGAGCGATAGGTGTCGAGGAGGAAATGTCTGAACTGGGGTAATCAGTTCTTGTCTCACTTCCGGTTTCCCTTCTTTCTTTTTCTCTTGTGAGGAAGAAGGGGTAGCCATAAACTTTTTAATCCAACCAATTCTGGATATAGGTGGTGTTGTTAACTTGCGTACTTTTTCTGGTGGAGTTTGAAGCTCTTCTTTTTTTTTCTATCTTGATCACTGGGATTAGTGGTAGTGGGCGTTCTGTCTTGATTACTGGGGCTAGTGGTGGTGGTGGTGATGGACTTTTCATCAAGGCCTTAAAATCTTTCAGTGTGGGTAGAGCTGTTTCGTCTAAAGCTTTCTGGTGAAAGAGTTGCAGTCATAGCAACAATTGACCGTACCATTGAGATTTTTCCGTTTCTGACAAGTCGCTTAGATCCTCAATGATTACAATTCGTGTTGTAACTGGGACATCTCGGTCAAATGAGGATTGGGAGGTAAATGCGGGGTTCGTTGTTCTTGCCAACGATGGTATTCCATCCATCGTTTGTAAGGTACTAAAGCCAGTTTTCGTCCTTCCATCGGATTTCAAGGATCACGTCTGAGATCTTTTGACTCCAAAAGGTCCCTTTTATCTTCTTGGACCTTTTTATCTTCTTCCTCCCAGGATGTTTCCCAATAGTCCTTTCAGCAGGGGACCTCCTATTGTTCCCATTACTCTTTTCAGTATTGGTCCTCCTATTGTTCCCATTACTCCTCTCAGCAACATGGGCAAGAAGGGTAAAATTCCTCCGCGGTGCACCAACATCTTTTTCTTTTGACGAATGGGTATTTTCTTTTGGACCATTTGGCGAAGAACGTGTCGATGTTTGGCTAAGCATTCTTTCTGGTGTTTAGACAAAGGTATTGTGCCTTTCAAGACATTCAGACAACATTCGCACACGGTATCGATGACGTCTTTGGAGGCAGTTTGAATGAGTTTTTTCGCATGGGTGGAGGAGCTTTGGATAGGACGAACAACATGTCCCAATGTTTGGCTAAACGAGGAGGCAGTCCTTTCCTTTTCTTTCCTTTGGGTGTAGAAGAGGAATGTCATTTTTGGGGTGACATCTTTCTCGGTTGGTTCATTGCTTCCGTGGCACACACCAAAAAATACACTAACGTTCGATGATTTGCACAGGGCCTTTTATCCTTTTTTGGGGACTATCGCTTTGTCATAAAGGTGACGATGTGCTTTCCAAAATCGCCAAAGAATCGTCCTTTTTGGTGGTTCCTCTTTTTCTTTGGAAGAGTGTGTCTTTCTTAGGGTGACGTCTATGTTTGGCTAAGCGTTTCTTCGGATGACGAAACTGTCCTTTTCTTTATCCTTTCTGGACAAGAGAACGACGATGAGGAGACATCTTTTGGTGCACAACATACACTAAAGTCCATGGCTTCACATGCGTCCTTTTGTCTTATTTTTGGCTAGTGGTAATAGATTTAAATAGCTTTAAGAGTTTTGATCATGCCTGGTAATAAAAGACTAGTCACCCATCCTCCTCTTTGGTGACTTCTTCTTTTCTTTGGACGATTGTGATTTTTCTGGGGGTGTCGTCGATGTTTGACTAAGCGTTTTTTTGGATGACGTGACTGTCTTTTTCTTTATCCTTTTCCTTTTTGGACAGAAGAACGACGATGGTAACGGTGTGCACTTCTTCGTGGGACCATCATTTGGCGTTCGGCAGCACACAAACACTGATCCATATTGTTTGCCTCCGGTCTTTTTATACTGGAATGCGTCGCCACTGATAGTCTTTACGTCGTATCAACTTGATGACAGGCAACACACGTCGTGGAGGAGTTCGCAACGGACTAAATCGGGACAGTTCTTGCTTGGACAAATCCAGTAAACTCTGTAACACACCCGTTCTCTCATTGACTTTGATTTTGGGGGCAGGTACTTTGTGAGCAGCGGCCACTGCCGCTAAAGAGGAGGAGGGTGTCACCGCTGGAGGAGAAGTTTTTGGAGACGCTCTCTTGCGGGTAGAAGCTCTTTCCTGTGGACTTTGCTTTTTTTCTGAGGCTGTGACCTGTTCTTGACACCGTTGCTCTTTTTCTTTTTCTTCTGGGTACGTTTGGGCGTGGCTTTTTTCATGGGGATGACTTTGGGAGCATTAGGATCCCATTTTAAGAGGGAACGAATGATGACACCTCCTAGAGAACCGCTTCCTCCAGGTTTCAAAATGATGTGCATTTTGGTTTGAGTGTCGATGCGAGGATCGGCTAGCTGCGTCAAGGCAACTTTGTTTCTCTCATAAAAACGTTTGGTTTGATGTGGAATCTGAATGATGCCTTGCAGTAATTGACGTGCTGTCACCGTAAACCATCGTAAGACTTCTCTGAGACTAGATTCTAAGACACGAATCAATTTGATGGAAAGATGAGACTGAAGGGACGTCATGTTGACGATCTGTGAGACAGAGTCAAAGTGACCGAGGTTTTTATAGACTTTTTTTGGCGATTGTTGTTAAGTCGACGAAGGGGACGTGTACACGACAGGCCGTCCGTCTTGGCACCAGTGGTGAAACAGATGGGTACGAAATTGCGAATAATCGGGAGTGGTGGGTTTTAAATCCACGAGTAAATAAGCGTGTGGTGTTTGAGTGGCATCGTCGTACGCATTTGTCAGCCAAGGCGTCCCTAACTGTTTGGCTAAGACTTGCACTTGCGATTTATCTCTAGGGCTTTTAAACAACACCACGTAATGAACATTGAGACTAATGGTACGATGGGCTTTACTTTGTTGAAACAAATTTTGGGTGATGTAAATGACACTGGCATTACGATGATGCCCTTTGCGCGTAAACCACAGTTTAATTTCTTCTTCGTCGTCTCCTAACATGTCGTCAAAAATAACCAAATGAGTTTGACTAGGGTCAGACACGATCCCGTCGTCCTCGCCAGGAATGCCTTCCACAAAGGCGATGGAATCGCCTTGACTTTCTCGCAGAAGGCTGTACGCCGATTGCCACTCTTTGTAACACCACACGATTTGTTGAGGTGGACGATCGATCAAATGATGTTTATGTTCGATCAAACGTTTGACAAATTCGGTTTTGCCTGAACCGCTCGGTCCGGCAATGAGCATGTTAAAGGGATGGCGAAGCTTCAAGTCTCCCAACTAGTCCGATCTCCGTGTTCGTCAATGAATTTGACAGTGGATGAAGAGGGAGCAGAGACAGTAGAGGTAGCCATAGTAGTGTAAGAAATGTCACTTTTGACACGAAGACAGACAAGACAAGAGTTTTTATACTTTTTTCAGGACACGTTTATTGTCATCTTTAATTGTGAACGACACGAAAGACAAACATACATAAAAGCCAAATGGTTAAGTACATGAATAAAAGACACATGAAAACGATCATAGTGGAATATAAACAAGTCTCTGTACAACATTTGTGGTGATCAAGAGGTGAAATCGTAGGGGTAGTGTGTAATGTTCTCAGAGTCTCTACACTCCTTGGCTCAGTCCCACATGAGTCCTCCCGGAATGGCCTTTCGGGGATGTCGATAACGGTCCTGTCTTGAAGAGAGTGGTTTTCCTCGGTCACGACTTCTTCTTCTTCTTCTTCTCCTTCTTCTGGCACTGTCATTAACACTGGTTTAAAAGTTACTTTTTTCACTGAACGTTTTAATTTTTTAGGATGACAAATCTTGGGCATAGTGTGCCACTTCTTTTGTCCATGCCTCAAACCCCCAACTTTTCAAGTCACGTACATCTCTCCAGTGAGGGTGTAAGTCACAAGTTACACACACGTCGTCGTACACATCTTCAGTGCCTAAAAGTTGACGAATCTTTTTTTTTCCCGTAGAGGCTGAGAAGTATCAAGAGGAAACCGCAAAGCTTTGAGCAGAATGAATCTGTCGTGTACATTTAAAGGGACCACTTTCATGTTTTGGGTGGTATGTACTGTTCGTAAAGTGTCCACAAGAAATCGACTGGTAAACGAAATCCCAGAAAGCAAGTCACTAAGACACACACTACACGTCGACCGCAATTCAATGGACACAGTTCTCGTAATAGGCGATCGTAATCCTCCACCGTTTGAATAGTTTCATTGATTTCCTTCCACGGAATCTGTTGTATCACGAATGATAAAGGTCGTGGCATGGTAGTCCGTTTTTATACTCTCTTTGGTGTAAGGTAATAAGTGTTTAGTCACTAACTCACACCAAAAATGTTTAGTCACTAACTCACACATCACACGTCGCACAGAAGTTTCCTCCTGAACTAGAAAGAATTGTTCTTGTAAAGATTTGTTGTAATCCTCTAACTAATGCGTTGGAATTCGGTGTATTAGGATCACATTGTAAGCTGAATGAGTGGCATCCAAAAATGTATGAATTTCACGCGATTCATCGATGTCTGACCACTGGAACACTTTCATCAGAATCAGTCCTCTTATAGCATTCAGGTACCAATGGTTCAAACATCGGTGACGTAACGGATGCAATTGTTCTTTGCGTTTCACTTGTATTTTGACGAACTCGCGGTAAATGCATTCTCTCAACTCCACAGGCAAACCACGAATGTTCTCTTGTAAAGTATCCATGACCATGTCAGTCAAACACTTCTCCTAGAGCGAAAGTAACGGACAAAGTGAGTAATTTCTGGCCACTGCCATTCCAGGAAACGGTCAAGAATGTCATTAAAATCTTGTAATGTAAATGGTCTAAAGCGGAATATTAGGAAGAACCCACCCTTGATCCAGAGAAATATGACTTCTTTGTTGACTTTTTTCAATTTCCTCTTGTGAATTTCTCGACACAAAGGTTCTACAGTCACTAATTGAGATTTGGCTCTGGCAAGTCCCTGCCAAATGTCCCTGTAGATCTTCTCTTGCAATTCGTTTGGTAATGTTTGAAGATTATTTTTCCAATGGGGTTTAAATACTTGTCTAGGGGTTGTCCAACGTTTGACTCCTAGCCACGTAGCTGGTTTCTTACACGACATGGTAGGCCCACTTCAATGACCAGGTCCCACTAAATGTAGGTAGTGACAATCTGGAGACCATCGAACATGTTCCAGAAAAGCGCAATCTTTCTTCTCCCACTCGTAAAGTGACACACCACAACTGATGCACTTGACTTTATCCCCTTTGCCCAAGTAGATAAATCCAGCTCTAGCTAATTCTTCGGTGGTAGGTCCTCCCAGATATTTTGGCCATTTTCCTCGGAAGGTTTGGATCCGAATTTCAAAGTCGCAGTATTCAGGCAAACGCACAGGTAACGAATATTCGTCTTTCACAGTTTCATTTCGATGATGGTATGGTGAAATATGCAGGAGTATGCTCAGTTTTGCATGACATTCGTAGGGTGGTAGTCGCATGGTTTCATAATGATGACATCCACCATGAAAACTAGTAAAGTGAAAAGGAGTACGATAACGAGTGGCATCGCTTTCGCATCCGTCAGGTTTGACATGCACAGCATCACTTTCCATGGTAGGTATGGTAGTAGTAGTTATAGCAAAGTTTCCATGATGATGTGGTACTGAATCGCTGAGGTCACAGCGTACGACATCTCTACCATAGCAAGGCACAGCATCGCACTCGAGTTTGCTCTTGCTTGATACTTGCTGTTTAAAAGGATTCATCTTTCTCGCTTGGCAATGGTAGTCACAATGAACTATCGGTCTTGAACGTTGTCCTTTTTTATATGCTGGCCAATATCGTCATGACCGTACGGTAAAATGAAGTGATTGGGAAGCCGAACTCGCTTCTGGTACACGATTTGATAGATTTTTTCCAAGGGCCGACTAACGATTTGGTGTGTGGGTAAACGTACAATCTTGTGCGGTTCGTGGGTGGTCACTTTAAAATTTCCATCCTGTCCAGACTGCAAGGCTTCTTTCAAGACGCCAAAGTTTACCAGTCGACTGGTGCGATAATTGAGAGTCAATCCTTTCACTTTACACTCGGTGTACACTTCTCCTTGTGGGTTACGGTATTCGTAGCCGTAATTTTTGGGACCGCCACTTGCAAAACTTAGAATCTTGTCGTCGGGATGCTCGTCCGTCCAGGCTCCTGAACGGTCTCCTTGGATGACAGGGTGAGGTTGACCCAGGGGATCGATGTAGATGCAACTATCCGTGTCAAATTACAGCACACGATCTCCTAACAGTTCTGAAGCTTCGTACAGTTTTAAGCGAGCATGGGCTGTCACGTAAGCTGCAATGATGACATTTCCAAATTCGTCGGCTTCTACAAAGTCCAGTTCTTCCTCGTAATTGACTAAGATCAAGTCCTCACGAATGATGTCCACGTGTTTCATGTATTTAGCTTTGTCGTGAATCATCTGAAAGTAGCGGGAAGGTTCTGTCAAATACTCCGTCTTGGGTAAACACGGTCGTTGTGCCATTTTGCCCCACAAGCAATTTAACATCACTTTGGCAAACGATCGCCTTCCTTCGTTTTTCTCCACGTGGTTTAAAGTGATCCCTTGCTGCTCCCAGTATTTGCCTTTGAATTTTTTGGGGGTCTTCGGGAGTGCGGCACCAGGAAGGATAACCGCTGACTTCTTGTTTCAGTTTCAAAAAGGCATTCACGTAGTCTGCAAAAATGCCTTTCTGAGTCTCGTTGCCCTTGTGGTATTTTTCTGTCTTGGGAAAGTGGTAAATTTCGTACACTTCTAACAGTTGGTATCCCAAGTCCAGAGCTTTGAACAATTCCACACTGACCCACGTTCCCGTCAAGGTGCGATCTTCCTGACTGTGCTGACAAGGTTGGTCTTGGTTGCATGTTTCGTCACAAGAACGGCACAACTGAAACATCAGTTTTCCTTGGCAATGGTGAGGTAAAACGGGATGGTACAAGTACGTGGGAGGCAAGACTTTACATTTGATCAATCCTACGTTTTGGCGAATGTTGTCCACGTCGATGTGTTCCGTCAGCAATTGTGGGTGCCCTGCGGAAAAGTAACAGTATTTTGCACACGTACGGATACAGCGAACACATGTCCAAGTATTTGATTTCTTCTCCTTTCTCCTCTTTGGCTTGGTATAGCAAACAGGTGGCATTCGTCCGTCCTCCATACAAACTGTCCCGTGGGTTCAGTGGGTCCACCAGCTTATAACTTTCCACGATGCGCTTAAACTCGGGATCGGTTTTCAATCGCTGATCGTACTCGTGTTCCCACATTTCAACCACTTGGTATCCTTGCACTTCTAATTTCAAGTGTCGCTGACAAGTGGCCTGATACAAGTCTTCCATGGTCCGTTGTAAAAACTGATTTGTCGTGTTACGTTGAGAATAGCAGATGGACATCCGTGAAATAAGCACCCATTAAACTAGTACACGATCTTGGGGTTTTCTAAGTCTCAGCCATCCACCGAATACCTTCCGATGGTATTTTCGCCTCCTCCGTTGCGGGCGTGTCGGATCCATTTGTCTTCCTTGTGACACAAGTAATATAACCAGCGTAGGTTTTTGACCGAATATTAATTTTTGACAAAGTTCGTCGTTTGAGGACTTATGACAGTTAGGGTGTTTTCGGGCATGAATCGTTGGCGGTACACTAAGGAACACGCTTTCGGAATGGTGCAAGCCTCTTTCAAAGGATCGAACCCTCCGTGTTCCATGAACAGTTCTCGAAATTTTCCACAGCAACACCGTAAAATGTCCACGTCGGAACGACAATATTTTAACATTTCTTCCTGAAAGTCGAAAGGGTCCGAGGCGTGAGCGTGGTACCAAGTGTAGAAAGCTTCTCGTTGTTCGGTACGCATGTTGTCGGGGTCGTAGTAGTGAGCCTCTGGCAAATGGGGTAGAACGGCGCGTTAATTGGCTTCGGTATTAAAATAGTTTGGAAAATAGCCTTTGGCCATTTCTGTCATTCCAAAAGTTTTAGGCAAGCGACTCAAAGGCATGGCCAAATAACTCATCGAATCTTTAAACTGCACTCGTCCCACTTGCATGTAGATGAGTTTGGCTCCGTTTAAAGTCACTTTCGGACGTTCGGTACTTTGTTCCGTATAGTATCTCAAAAGAAACTGTCCATCGTATCCCGAGAAATTGTGAGCCATCACCGTGGCATAGCGATGGCAATCTACGTAAAGTTCGAGGTCTTCTTGTCTCCACGTCTCATCAATAGGGTTTAAAATCCATTGGGCAAAATCGGCTAGCGTGTTCGGTCCCCGAAAGATTTTTTCACGTCCTCCAGGAATCTTGCTACAGTGAGGGCAATGACTACAGATAGGCTCTTGGATGCATTTCTCACACGCTCGGTGAGCCACACAGAAATTAGGAATGTGAATGCCAGTCTCTTGCATGCATTCGAAATCAAAAAAGATGAAATTACCTTTCTTCTGGTCATTATCTTCTTCTTCTTCTTCATGTTTGGGTTGGTATTTTTGAATGTAGCATTGGTGTTCCAAGTCCACGATTTGGTGACAAACGTGACATTGTTTCTTTCCTGAACAGACGTGCGCCTTGGTACCGTTGGTACGTATGCCTTGTCCACAAGTAGGGCACAATCTCAGGTGTTGACAAGCACTTTTCCGCTGTGAACATTGCATCTTTAAATGTTGTTGGTAACAGGTAGGGCTGACAAACGTGCGCTGACAAGCTGGGCAATGCACTCGTTCTTGTCCTTCGTCCAGACAGGGTTTAGAGGCTAAACATCCTGATCCACAATGCTTGTGTTGCTCTCGATTGTTATAGCCATAGTCACATTTCTCACAGTAATAACCGTATCCCAGGAATGCAGTGATACTGGTGATGGCATCGAAATGTTCATCGTGATCATAGACGTGAATGTATTTTCCGTCTTTGAAATCTTTGCCTCGAAACAACAGAGGTCCGCGCACTTCTTGAGGGTGCACTTTCAAGGTGTAGCGTGGAGCCAAGACGTCTTGCAATTTTTGCATTTCAGGAATGCCACAGGGTGTGTCTTTGGATATCCCCGCTTGCTGTAACAGGAGTTCTGCTTCTCTTTGTTGTTTGGCTCGGTCCGATTGTCGAATAGTTTTCCAGGCTCTTTTCCATTCTGCTCTGTCGTTCTTGTCGGCATACGTTCGTCTCACCACGATGGCACGGGCTAAACACATCTGTTCTTGAGGGTTGTTAATTTGAACGATGCTGCGCTTGACCAAGAACACCTTTTTGCGTTGTCCTGTCCCTTGGGGAAGAGAAACGTGGGTCATGAACAGTGTCGCTTTTCCATCGGTGATGTGAAACTTGTCCTTGGATTGTTGCACGTGTTGAATCTTGTCCATGACTTTGGAAGGTGTCATTTCTGCTGGACTTCTAAACTCGATCCAAACGGGGGATTCAAACTGTCGTGATGAATGGAAAGTCTCAAGCAATCGTTTTCTTTGGCTTGACATTGCTGGTTCAGTGTGGTTAACAAAGAATCCCACACATTGGTGATGAACCCTTCAGCTTTCTCCAGCGGTACGTCGGACTTGAAATCTTTAAACTTCACCGTGTACGTGTAAGCTGTGGTTCTAAATTTTCTGGAGGAACGTTTGTCCGTCTCTCGAATGTGAAAGTACTTTTCAGGGTTTACTGGTGGTGATGGACTTTGACTTGGTGTAGACTCTCTGGGTCTGGATTCTGGCTCACTCATCTCATCTTCAAAATCGCTGGCATGAATTTGAGCCAAGACTTCAGCTACTGTGCGAGGCGATAAATCACGTTTCTGCCTCTTACTTTCTTCTCCTTTCTTTACGAAATGATGTGATCGTTTCATCTTGACTGCAAAAGTCAAA
>JAECUM010083889.1:0-16934 GCA_016617855.1 Megalonaias nervosa | reverse complement strand
TGTGTGTGTGTGTGTGTGTGTGTGTGTGTGATCTTTATAAACATGTTTACCAGGATATGAGTTCAAGATATTAGTTTCCCCTTGAACATTCCTTGTTTACCCGATGTTTTGTCATGTTCTTTGTTAAAATGTATGTAAAAGACTTGTTCGAGTGTACAACCTAGAATGTTATAGTAATGAATTTTTAACCTTAATCATGATCCTCTTATTACGTCTTAGGCTTTTACAATTAGCTTTTTACTTCAGATTTATTAATTCCTATCTTGACAGCTTGAGTGGAATCAATTTTGTAGCTGTGTTCAGTCATAAGTTTAGAAGATTTATTTACTTACATCGTTCGTTTAATTTTAAATGATTTTTTTGGAATTATTTTACATTCATTCAAAGATATTTTGAATTATGTCATTGTAAAACACCAGGACTGATAATACATCAGCACATTTAAGACTATTGGTATATTGTTACGACACAATGGTCATAAATTAAGTAACAGAAAAAAAGCAAAACCATCAAGTTTTGTAAAATTTGACATAGAATTTAATTATCACAGTTAAAAATAAAAATGTGAGAGGACCATACAGTATTGCGAAGTTAATCCAAACTAATACAGATAAAGTTTTATGACTGTCCAAACAAAATTAAAAATTCTGTATACTTTAGAAAACCATAAATGTGCTGGTCCGTCAATAATCAAGAATGGCATTGTCCATAACTCCTGCGAATAATTCACAAGAATTTCAGAATAATATCATCGTCCAAAAAATGAGTACTTTCCATTTCCACTGAACAGTCCCAGGAATGTATTTCTTCTCTACTAATATATAAGAACAGCATTAAACTCGTCTGCTGACTTACAACATGAATGCATGAATACGAAATACTCCAATATAGGAATGAATATGATTGCTCAGTTCCCTTCTTATATTTACCTTCTATATACGACCATGGTTCACAAAATAACCCACGGGATGGATCTTACTATACATTTTTGCCTCGAATCGCCTATTCTAGTGACCTAGTCCAACCAATGGGAAATTATTGAATTCTTCTAGAAACGTTGAAGCTCCATCAGTCATTGAGAAATTAGTCCAAAGGCGTCATTAAGTCTTATTATTGAGATTAGTATTAATAATTGTCAACACATACGTAAGAATCTATTTAATAGATTCAATGTCAAGTAGTCAAAATCTAACTAAAATTATTTGATGCAGTTTACAACCATGAATAAAATTGCAAAACAAATAAATAAAATCATGTACCAGGAGTTAAATAAAGTATATACATGCATGATAATATCAACATATTAAAGATTGTAATTAATTCATAGTATTGTTAGAGTTCTTTTTGATTGCTTTCTACTTTTTTGACTGATGATAGGACCTTTAGGACTAGTTGGGATTTAATTAGTAATAGTGCACGTTCAATTTAAATTTCACATTGTATCCTTGGGAGACATATTGTTGAAGTTTACTAACATTGCTGGTTTAGCTCTTTTGTGTAACTTAATTTACTACCGAGGACTCGCAACATTTGATTGTGAACTCATATTTGTTCGATAATAAGCAAGATCCACACAAAGCTATGAAATGATTTTGCAACTGATTAGCTGAACTTGCTAAGGTTCCAGAGATTGTATATTGATCCAGTTTTATGCAAACTTGAGACATCTTATCAGTTTTATGAAGAACAAGATCTGCTCATATTGGTACAATTAGCATCAGATAGAAATAGTTCTCAAGTCAATATAAACCTGGTCTTGTTCTCATTAATAAAATCTGTATTTTCTTGAAAGGTGATATTCATAGGTTTGGGTTATGCAGAGTTCTATTTCTTGCAAGACATTAGGCACACGAGATTAATTAGCAAAAAAGGAATTTAAAAAATAAGAATAAATGATGTGTAAATTTTAGTGGAACAGTTCTACTCTTGCTAGTATTGCCGTGTTAAAGTACATTTGCAATGGTATTGTATATTGCATTGAGTATGTACCATGTTAAATCATTTCAAATATTCGGTGTCATTATTAAAATTATTTTCGTTTATATTTACATTTTACCTTTTAGCTTAAATACAAATAGCCCGGAACTAATTTCGCCTGTGACATTGATAAATTTAACAGCCATGATTAAAGAAACCCATACCCTGGCAACAAAAGCAACAACAACCAATCAACCTACAAGTACATTGTAGTTGCATTTGTATGAAATCCATGTGACTGTTGACCACAGATTAAAGCTCTGCATATATATATATATATATATATATATATATATATATATATATATATATATATATATATATATATATATATACAACTCACTTTTATATTTCTGGGATGAAATTGATTATAAGTAAGACACAATGCATGTAACTCTTTGGAAACAATTATTGCCATAAGGCAGGTAAAATCAACATTATAAAAGGTTGGGAAAAAGTTAACATATATGCAAAGTTGGTTAACAATGTTCTTGCAATAATCAACAAATCTGCTTAGAGAGATGAACAACTATAAAGTTGTGCAAGCCACATGACCAATATCTGGTAAATATGTGCCTATTATTCTCTCCATACTGCAAATTAATTCTTTCTCTTTATATTGGTTTGCTAGTCATTAAATACACTGCAGCTTAGAAGAAATTGTGTTACTTCCAATTTGTGTGATAAAGGAAGATATCATGTCCCACACATACTTTATTTCTTAGCTTCCTTTTGTTTTGATTTGGTTGAATAATTTCAACGTCTTGGCAGCTGATTATGGGCTATCAAAATTAAAAATGGAATACAACTTTGAAACGATATGGAAAACATTATGATTTTTGTCTTTCTCTACAAGGATTAGATTTATTACAAAGCAATCTCAACAGCCATTAAAATTAATGTTCTCTGTAATTTTGTCTATTGCACTCGCATGTTGATCAGACAGAATGAGAGGAACATAGTAGATCACTTATAATAACAATTATATCAAGCTCATTTAATTCAAAGGAAGTTTATAAGCAACCACCATAGGTACCAAATGTATCTTATTAAATGGTAATTTTTGTTTTTTTTATTGGTTAAACCTTAGTCATATTTTTATCCCATAATTTCAACTACATGCAAAGAATTAAATCATCCTTATAAATTACTATGCATTTTCTGTGCTATTTAATTTTATATTATATTTATTTTTGCAAAGTACAAAATATCAAAAGCTCTAGGTTGATGTCATTTTCATATTATCTAATTGTACTAGTACATTGGGAAATTCAAGAATCCAGTATGGTTTTACAAGTATTCAATACCATATGTTATATCATCTGTATGATGATCTATTCAATTAAATGGAATATTGATGTTGTTTGCATACATAAATGTGAAAGCACGAATGAGCAATATCAGGACCACTTGGTCGTTCTTGATTTGCCTGCCAATAATCTTTTTGTCGGAGGGAATGTTGGGCCCTCGGTGCTGGTATGTACGAACAACTTTTGTTAAATTTTCAAAGAATTTGAGTTGTATGGGTCATTTTGTATGAACTCTAAAACACACTCTCACTGGTAGATCTTTGACACCAGCATTATGTACTTGATGTCAAGGATTCTCCTTAATATTACCTAATGTCAGTTGGTAAAGTGAACATGCAGTTACTAAATCAACCTACATGTACCCATGTTCTTGTAACCAGTTGAGTGAATCTTTCATAGATAGTGTAGATGTTTTGTAATTTTGTTTTGTATTGTCAAACATTTATCATTATATTTTTCAGATTGTCAGGATCTGCTTATTCATCCGTCCCCAACAGCTGAAGTGAAGATAGGCGAACCTTTAGATCTAACCTGTAATTACTCTGGAAACAACACTCCTGCTATAGTTAGGTGGTTTTTAGGTATTGATACAACTGGAATCATAGTCTCATCAACAACATGTAACATAATTGGAACACCAGGAGCAGCTTACGAGATGTCTCGCTACAATGTTAATTGTTCCATATTGACGATAAGAAACATCACTGAAAATGACATTGCTGATGAGTGGGGATGCACCGTCGGATTTGCAAGTGGGCCTTCACCTAATGTTAGCAGAACCGTGATAACAATAGGTTAGTTTCGGTTTATTTAATTAATATCACCTTTAGGATGTATTAATGTAGTTTATCAATTAATAGATACCACTAATAGGATGTTTAATTCAGATGAGAGCAAGAAACAAGATCAAATTTGGATCGATGAAGTAATCAAATAATTAGAAAAATCTCTTATGTGTGTCAGATTGACTTTCAAAATAGTGTTCCTTGGGGTGACATAACTTTTAGATTTATTTTCTGCAATTTTGATTTGATTTAATGAGCGCTAAAAGTAGAGTTTTAGAATAATGCAAATTTAAATCAGTACAAATTACCAAAAGCTATGCAAAGCTTTAAAGTGTTTTCAAGACATAGTTCTATTTTTCTTTGATCAAATTTTGATTCCTGTTCTCCTGGTGGAGCCTTTCATTCCTGGTACTGATGTCACCCAGTGTCTAATTGCTCTATCAATGTCCTTCTCACCTGAATTGATTTTTAGCTGTATTGAAAGTGTGTCTGCTATACACAGTTTCTCACAAAGTTTGATTATACATGAGGCTTTAATCTCGATAAAAGTTTGAAGCGGAGGGCTCACAACTGAGGTGATTTACAATAATTTCACTTTCTGGAAATATATTTGTATAAAAAATAATTGTGGCGTACACATCAACACTTGATACATATGACAGTATGGCTTCAGCTTGTATTCGTGGTCTTTATGGAAGGTCATTCAGAAGACCTGGTTGCTTCATTTTCTGAACAAATGCAGGTAGAACCCCACGGTAGCTTCGTACCATGTAACACATTGACATGTGCTCCATGCATGATGAATCTAGCTTTGCATTTGCTGTAACCCCATGAAATGTAGTTTATCAGATCAAAATCCTGGAAACATAGTCAGTCAATTAGGTTAGAAATTAGTGACGTTCGTTACTTCTGCGTGGACCCATTTTCTGACCCGGTGTTGCCGTTTATCATCACTTTGTATATTTCTGGAATTGACACTGCAAAGCACAGTTCATTATTCACGATATGCAAGTGAATACTAATTATAGGTACCCCGTGAAACATAGGGAACAGAAATAGTAACATTTCCTAATCATAAGTCACATGCTTCACTTGTACACTATATTTCTACCTTTTTACGCAAGTAATTATGTAACCTTAATAAAGGTAAGGGACCTACAGATAAGACATCCAGTAGGGGGTAAATAGTAATAATTTACTTGAGAACTTAACCAATTGATGTTCAAAATTTATCTGCATGCTCCTGCTTTTTTGTTGCAAAATATATAACACTGTTGATTTGTTTCTAACTGCCCTGAAAAGCAATGGGCCCAATCTGGATTTAGAGGATCCTCGAGCATTAGTGTATCCAATTACTTAGCGTAGTTATACATGAACCAGGAATCATACAAGTTGGTGAGAGAATGCATCTTGCTCATACTCTCTCATTCTAAATTGAAGTCAATGTAACCCACATTTCACATTTCACTAACATGGGATACATTTTATGTTTTACTGATTGTGTTGTAATCGTCAAACATGATGATTACATATATCTCCCTTAGCACTAAATCCATACCAGAAAAGGTCACTGTGCGCTATATTTTAAGATTTGCTAGCTTAGGTTACGATTGTGCATTTGGTCTTGACTGCATAAGTTTAGACAGGCAATGTACATATTGTTCTATCAAGAATCATGCCATTTTGGGAACTTATCTTGCTGAGCACTACTGCCACATGTTAATAAGTCAAAACACATGACTGACTTTCCTAAATTTTGTTTTTGATGTTTATTTCTTAGGCGCTGTGCTTGAATCATGAAATTTATGAAGATATGCAACACTGTTAACACCTTTGAAACAAAAGAAGCACATCATAACCAGAATTTTATCTAGTTCGTGACCACAGAAATTTTGTCAGGATGTATCCATACCATTCTACCTAGGATTATGAAATTCGATGCGTCGATTCAGCATTGTAATTTCTACTTCATTTGTCTTTCTGATCGGGTACATTAGCTCTTGCTATACATGTGTACACCGTGGCCTTCTCAGACGGCCCTCTTTAACCAATGCATTTGAACATAGGGATAAACATGTATTTTGGTGATAACTTTCAAAATTAATGGATAAACATTGTTCTGATATGTTGCCTTCGACAGATTAGCTCCGTTTCATACATATGGATGAAAATGGAAATTAAATAGATGGACTGCATTCCGTATGCTTATGATATGATATCTCAACTATAAACTGTCGCTAACCAAGCAATTAATGATTACTATACTGTGCTTGATTAAAAGTTCATCACAGTCTGTGACTCCCACAAGTGAAATGTGACTTCTTTGGGTGGACAAAGATACGTGCCTCTCAGATAATTTTCACGAACGATGATCTAGAGAAACTATGCATTCATGTCATTAGCTAGAACATGGACCAGGATCACATTAGTCTGAGTTTATTGTCTGCATGTCGATGCTACACTGGCTTCTGGAGAACTAATACATGTAATTGGGAATCACACTCTGGTTTTATTTTGCTTTAACTATGTTTGTCCTCAACGTTCAAAGAAATTCCTTCTTCCAACCGAAAAGGAATTGGAAGACTTTCTGCAAGTTCTCCATTCACAACTATGACCTTGCCAGTTATGTGGATTAGAACACAAACTGATGTACAATGTATATTAACCGAATTCATAGCAGTAGTCACATTTTCAAACATTTTGATAATAAATAACATTTACATATATGGTAGAACACTAAATTAGTTATAAGAATCTTAACTCGGAATGTTGAAGAACCGATTATAAATCTATTTTTGCTGCTCCCCGACCCACTTCCTAATTCCTAATTGTGAACAGGATTTTACTTTTAGGAGGTACATAATACTTCTACCAGTTACTGTAACGAGTCTATGCTATTAAAATAAGCAACAGAAATGAGTGAGAAGCAACAATCTTTGTAAGACTCAACAAATAATTTAGTTTCCTAGAATACAAAGTGAAAATGAATAAAAAAGAACTAAAATTTTGCGAATTAAATCCCAAACTAACCCTAGAATTACAGACATAAGTCCATATAATAAAAGTTCTGAATAAACATTACTATAAATCCAAATTAAATCCAAAGCTGACGCTGTTAATGTCCCTGTGGATGTCTCGTAAAGTGTTGATGTACAACAGTTAATTTTAAATACAGTAATACAATTCAAGAAAAAATTATTGTTCCAGCTAAAATTCAAGTCTCTTAGTTTTGGATAAGTTTAGTCCAACATGCAATGTTACATTGCAATAACATATATGAAATAAGTGTCGAGAGAAGTGAGCATCAGGAAGTAATAAGCTTATGATAATCGATTGTTCTTAGTCCATCTCTCCTTTTGGCAAAGTGTTTGTTGTGTTTGGCCATGACAAGTGTTAGTATCCCAAGCTTTAATGTTTGCCTATAAAGGGCAACCACTGCAAGCATGATATTGAGTAACCTTGACGCTTATCTATTATTGTTAGAATATAATCATATTTTAACTTTTACCTGGGGTTGTTTCAAGCAACGATGTAGGTGTTCATGCTGGTGCAACAGGAACCTTTGTTACTGTCTTTTCACTCTGCGCTACAGTGGTGGCCGAAGCCCCTGTCACCGAAAAGCCAACAGGTATGCTGCATTGCTTGTTAGCATAGCAGCAAGACTACAAGCTTATTATTACGATAAGAACAACAGTCATAGGTTTCAAACCAATAACTTTGCAGGTTAAAGACTGTGATTTCAGTTGTAGTCTTAACCATGCTTTTAAAGGTTTATTGTGATATCTTTTGACAATTGTTAACTTCTCTACATCAGGCTAGCCTAACATACTAAATAAATGGAGCTAAATAATTAGCGAACACATGTGCCATAATTTACGATTATTAAACCAATGGCTTACTTCTTGATCAGCTTTTGCCATGAGTCGCAAGCGACAACCTTGACTGCATTGTTATCACCGCGTCATCTTGGTTTCCAAGGCAGTGACAAAAATGAAGGATAGATTTATTCAAAACCAACAGAGCATATACATTCAATGATTCAAGTCCAAATTGCTGATTAAAGTAATGCTGCTTTTTAACTGAAATCCTGTTTAATACATATTTTGTTTCTGAAGCAGATAAATTACAACCATTTCTGTTTGATTTTGGATAAGGTCAATGAAATGTTTGTTAGCTTCTAAGTGTTTTCTAAACAATCTTTGAAGAATATGTTCTAATCACCAACTAAACGGGATTACGTTCGTGTTGCATTAATTCAAATGAGGCATAGTAAATAATAAATAATAAATACGTTTCGATGTAATAATTTGAAGTAATGAACACAGAATTCACGCACAAAATGAAATGAAATCAAATGTACATGTTCTTTTTAGATCTTGACTCAAGTATATATTTTTTTGGTATTTGAAGTTGCCAGTACCAGTGTGCCCTCAGTAGCAGAACCAAATAATGTGCCCTCAGTAACAGAACCAAGTAAGGGTTTTGCCTCTCTCTCTCTCTCTCTCTCTCTCTCTCTCTCTCTCTCTCATCCTTTATCCTGAATTTATTATAAATCCGACACTATATTCCTTACGTTGATATTAAACTAAGTAAGCTTATAGTGTGGCCCAGCTTCTGTTATTTATAATGCATTAGTAGCTGCTGATTTACAATTTTTACCTCTTTGGCCAGGTTCAGAAATACTTTGAATAAACGTTTTTCAGAACATACTTTTCTGTGATTTTTAGGGGATAGTTCCGCAAGGAAACATGTGGCTTATAAAGGAAGCAAATACGTAGGAAGTCTTTTGTAAACCAGGTGGACAAACTATTTTTAAATTCTTCTCATAACCCATTAGCAAATTTCGGTCTGGATGATTTATAGCCTGCCGCCAAACATGTAAAAGCATATGCATATGTACAGCTACACCATTGGTGAATTACTAACTTAAATAAGCACGGTGATCAATTCTGCGAGTTTTCCCCCATAACGGAAATGTTCATTTCAAAGCTGTTTTTGGAGTAGAGGCTATTTCTTGAAATTTTCAATCTGTCTTAACAATGGATTTACCAGTACAGATATCGGTCATTTCTTCTTCATTTACATTATTTTTACTGCAAAACCATTTCTCTAAAAATTAAACATATCTTGTCTACTCATTTTGAACAGTCAATTTACTCTTCGGCACATTTTAAAATATGTCTACTCTAGATCAAGTTATTATTATCATTATTATTATTATTATTATTATTATTATTATTATTATTATTATTATTATTATGTTACGTGTCTACGCTCGTCCAAAGTAACAAAGAAAAGAGTGAAGTCCACAAGATTTGTAAAATATAACAAATAATTTATTTCCCTAGAAAAACGTGGTAAAAATATGAAAAAGGACTTTCGGTTTATGAATCTAATCCAAAATTAATTCTATAATTAATGAATATAAGTCCTCGCAATGAAAAGTCCTAAGTAAATCACAGTTCGAATCCCGATGAAGTTCCAAGATGGAAGGCCATGACGTCTTCTATAATCTGATAAGTGTTGACGTGTCAACAGTTCATTGCTGAATCTCCAAGAATAATAATCCGGCTTTAGAATTCCGAATAATTTCCAATAATGTCTTTGTCCAAGAACTCGAATGAGCACAAGTGTTTTCCAGGGAGAATAAATTATTAATTCCGAGAAATAGAAAAATTCAAATCAAACTGGCAAGAACACAAAAATACCTTTAAGTTCCAAAGGTATTAATTACGACTGACTAAAATAACTATGAAACGTCACTTTAACTCTAATTGCAACGTAGAACGGACCACGTGATAGGGTCACGTGATCACCTAGTCCGAGCGGCGCAGTAACCTTACACGTCGATTATCACGTACGCCATGGACAAATTGGATTGTACTGAGCGAATCTTACTATAAGGTTCAGTAATAAAAAAATTTTAAGACTGTTTACAACATAGCTGAAAATAGCTCTGAAATCTAGGTCACCAAAAGATACAATGTAAACAAGCTACTGAGTGTTTATCAGGCTAAAAAGAACAGAACTAAATTGTCTTGAAAAATGTCAAATACAGTGAATAAAGTTATCATTACAATAACATATAATGAAATAAAAATAAAATAAAAGAGAATTTAGAACAAACACACAAGCAATTAAATTACATATATGTAACAATTATTATTAGTAGTAGTAGTAGTAGCAGTAGTGGTAGTAGTAGTAGTAATAGTAGTAGTAGTGGTAGTAGTAGCAGTAGCATCGTTATCATCATTGTTATTATTACATATTAGTGTTTGGATGGTACTGTAAAACTTACAATTTGGATGGTACTGTAAAACTTACAACCTGAGAAAACGCAGATTAGTTCGATAATTTATATATGTGTCGTTCCCGATTTGAACACTGTTAAAAACAGCAATAGGGTGTTATTTATTTGCCAAACAGTCGCAGGCGATCACCTACATAGTGTGTGTGTGTGTGTGTGTGTGTGTGTGTGTGACTTGGATGTTTAACGTAGCTTTAACAATTGTTCAATCATACTGCTAAGATATTCGCAGTTTGACAGTTTATAGTAATGTCTATCACTGGGACATCATGCCGTAGACAGGTAACATCATGTTCCACCCAGTCACATTATTCTGACACCAGGCCGACCTGTTCTTACATTAACCTGCTAATTCTGAGCGCCACGCCGGGCAGCTTCTAGTACCATTTATTATCAGTTTTTGGTATGACTCGACCTGCCGCATCCGAGACGGACTCTCTAACCGCTAGGTCACCGGCAGGTCTAATAATAATAATAATAATAATAATAATAATAATAACTACTACGCGTTACGTGGAATTTGTACTAGGACAACAATATCAGAATACAAATGTTGAAAGTGTACCAAAGGTTAATTAGGCTCTTAAAATGAGTTGCCTTGCTATGCAAAAAGACCGAGAAGACTTAAAATTTAATCCAGATATGTAAACAAAATGGTCATGTGCTTTCTGATTTTCCATTCCATTCTATTGAAAGTGAGGAACTTGTAAGTTTATTCTAGTGACCATAATACATAGGCTGTTGAGTCCTTCATTCCACAAGTGAAAAGTCCAGGTCTCCTCATTCTGGGGTGCAGTTGAGAGCCCTGCATCAGCCTCTCAGCAAGTTAAAGTATGAGCATCATCAACACATATATATTACTAGGTCATGCATTTGAGCTTGTGAACATTCTAGATGACATCACTCTTGTCAAATATTGAATAAATTTGGTATACAAAACTGTTATTATCGACATCTAGGTTGCTTTCATTTATGAGTGCGATATATGCATATTAATAAAATTAATTTTTATCTGCCTGACCGACCTTGTGAACATAATTGTAACGCTGAAAGTTAGATCAGGTTTGTAATATACGTGTATTCGATTGAGACCTCAGATGAAATGACTTATGCTCTAGATACGCACTTTTTCATTCTGAATGACTGAGCTTTTGAATAATGTTGGAAACAAATTTCTCATCAAAGCTTGATCAAAGCTGTAATGTATGCAGGCGTATATTATTGAGATCTCAAAAGAAGTCAGTTATGAGTGAGATAAGCGAATATTAATGAGGCGCATTTTCATTGGATCTTCTGAGCTTGTGGACACTCTGGAAGCCATACTAATGATTAGATTTTGATCAGATTTGGTATGTAAGCTTGTATTGTCAATAAGTCAAACGAATTCAGTTATAAGAAAGACCCATGCATATTAATGATTATTATGAATGATCACGTGGCAATAATTGAAACGATAAGTCTCTGATCACGAATCGAATGCCTTAATCACAAAACGATCTCAGTTCTGTTGGGTTTGAATTTCATTGTGTGGATATCCGCCATTTGTTAATTATGACACCTGACTCATTGATCATCAAATTAGTTATACAAACAAACATCTGAAGGAGAGTCATCAGACTCTTTGGAATAAAATCTGTGTATGCTCGTTCTGGCTGAGTGGTTTTCATACTGTTGTTGAGAAAGCTGGCTTAGTAATATATTTCTTGTAGTAAAACGTATATATTTCTTCTTCCAAGGACCATCAATTTATTTGTATTTTGTAAAAGAGGAAGCCGATTCAGTGGTCAGCAGAAATGTTATAGTAACAAAAACGTGGCAAAGTGTTCCTCCAAATAGATGTTGTAACACGTCACACCCGCACAAACACATTTGAGGATAAAAAGCTAATTCCTGTTTCCGAATTGTATGGACTTCAGAATTAGAAAACTAGTGGTGCTAATTGCCCTGCAACTCCGTTTAATACACCATTTGACAATCCCAGGTTCCTTTCCGGGAATATTAAATTGCTTATCTATGATATATTTGCGATATACCGTAGTATATACCACGATATTCTTAGATATGCTGCGATGTACCACGGTACAAAAATAGTGCTGAATTTTGTTTTGTTGCTTAGCCTGTGCTCGCTACTTTTTTTTCATGTGAGTGATAATTTAAATTTCCTTTGAATGTTTATAATAATTCTTCACAGAATTTCTGACCGTGACAACGGATCCCGCTTCAGCAGATAGCTCTATATAAGGGCACCTGCTCATTTAGGACGATGTATAAGGAGAATCTTGTGTTAATGTTCTTATCATTTACCTCTATGTGAAGGACGTTACACTAAATATGGCAGATTTTGAGTTCCGATGATGGCTATGATGGCTATAGGGGGAGATAGCGAGTAATGTGCCTTGCGAGTGAACTGGATTAAATGAGAGATGGTTGCGCAGAGTGGCCCTCACTTTCTCGCCTAGGTCTGTTTCAATACATTGACACCACAGCGTCCAGACGTATGCACCTCCAACAAACATATCAAAATATGTTTTCTTCAAGTTCTTTTGCGATGAGCAAGCCGCGCATCTGCAAGTGTGGATACACTGGGAGCCGTGCATGCGGACCTACGCGCATCGATTCAGTGACTGAAGCAACTGTGAAGCTCTGCAGCCCCATGGGTATCTATGCGGCCCTTTTAGGATATAATGCTCTCTTCTGTAGCCTGAGAAAGGGATAGAAAAGCTGCTATAAACATTGACAGCATTACCTTAACCCTGACCATCATACTGACGGTGACGGAGTACATTGTCACAAGGTACTAATTCCCAAGTGAGTGAATCGGAAAACGATATGTTGTCAGTACTTTAAGACTCATCTTAACTGTACGCAAACAGACAGATTCCTCGAACGTCGCCTCATCTATTGCCATCCATCAATTCAGATGGCAGAGAAAGGCGTAATCTGGTCATTTGATGAAGCGATCTTTGAAGTTTATCATCTTAAATGTAAGAGATGTGTGCCAAGTTATGTTGCTCTCAATATCCCAACATGACCCTTTTCTCCAATTTAGAGAGACACTCCGGGAGGACATCAGCCCTTGGCCTCTTATTGCTTTCTTATCCGGCTATGGTCGGGGAACTTTCACAAAGATTCTGTAAACAGTGTAAGGTTTTGGTCAATACCAAGTTCAATGCTGAGACAGCTGATGATAATGTCCATAGCGTCTTGTCCCCAGTGACGCTAATGCGATTAATAGACGCAGTTGTTAACAATCTAGGCATGTGTTATTATTGTCCATGGCTTTGTCAGGAGAGCTGCTCCGTCTCCGTCGGTATGTTTCTATGGGTGTCCGTCTGTTACATTTGTTCTCATCCTGTCGAAACAGGTCACCAAGCATAGTAATTTGTATCGTCTCTAGGGACAGTCAATGGACAGATGCTGGCTCAGTCCAGGAAACAACCACATTTTAACCTGTACCGTCACCATCAGGTCCTAGACAGGGACTATCGTAAATCCAATGTAGGAGAGTTTAGGTCCTCCTTCCTTTTCTAAGGAAGCAGACCCATAGATTCACCCCATCTCACGAGGTGCATCTTCCTTCAGTTCCTAAAGATACCTGACTAACACTCTATTCAGAGACACGTTGTACACAATTGAAGACGGCTTGATCCTCTTTAGTATAAACGGAGGTTACCTGTTTCAGTTCCTGGAATATAATCTTCTGTCAACGACCTCCACACTGTTCCACCAAGAAGAAAATTTGGATCATTCATTCTAAAGAATGGTGCAGTAGGGACGTTTCTAAATGACCTGTCTCCAGCTTTCTACTCTCGGATTTTCCTGATATCCTAAAAAGTTTGAATGGTTCGTATGATTAATGATGTCTTCACTTTTATGAGTTTCATTTGAGGAGAAACCTTTCAAGATATGGGCCACAGTCTACGCCGGGAACGCCATACGGCCAAATGACTGGTTATTTGTATCGACCTAAAAGGTCCCAACTTTTGCATTCTGATGTTTCTTCCTCACAGGATGTTTCACTGGTTTTATATGTCTAGGAGCGTTTCTAACTTTGAGCACTGACCTTAATATAAATTTTTGCTGATCATACATAATATAATCTATCTTGACAAATAGTTGCCGAACGAATCAAAAATTGTCAATGGTTTTATGCTGCTTGAGTTCTTTAGAAATGCATCCATAATCCATTAACATCTTTAATCCATTTTGAATTACTATCAATAACACATATTATAATCCAATGGCGGCTTTTATCTTACTGTCTGACGAATTATCATTTAAATTGTCATGCTTACCCTGCGTAAGCAAGTTCACATTTATGCGATGACAAGGAGACTTTATCATAAATATACTATATTGAAATAAAGGTATGGAAATACTGAAACATGCATGTTCTAGAATTTACTAAATATGTCGTTTGAGTACGCATGACATTTCATTGAATGAGGGATGGGAGACTGATTTCATCTTGGTAAGAAACCCTCCTGGCCGGGAGGTTCACGTGTATAACAATTGTCAGAACTATTTTGTATCGTGGTATCATGAGGCCTTTCAGAATTGTACAAATGACGCCAGTCTGGTATCAAATAACGGAGGAGTCTACTAAACCTACCAAATATAATTGACACAATTTTGTTCACAAACTATTTAAAAGAATGCGACTAAATTGAAATGAAGGATACATGTATGTATGAACGCCCCTCGTGTTGATCGTCCATCACATGTTCCTACAGTAACATGAAAAGGAAAAATATTTGAATTCATTTAACACATTTGAACAATTTTACAGAAAGTATTCCGGTATGTTTAAAACCTTTCAGTTTTGTTTAAATGGCATTCATATTTACCACTGAGTATAGCATTAATAAAAGACTTCATCCCGAAAACCATTCATATCTATTTTGGATGGAAGTGGACTCAAATATACAGATAGTTTACAACAATTATGAATTAATTTGTTAACAGACACAATCAGTAGAAAAGACTACCACGTTTGACGTTTACATATTTAAAAATTGGCTCTAAGTTCAACAAGGTATTTTACAACATGACCAAAAAGTAATTCATTTTAACCTTGAGGCCAAAATGTGACTTTTCCACTACATTCCTCACCATACTGTTTGTTAATTTTTGTTTATTAAAGTGATATGTTTCCAGATTAATATGACCCTAAGGATAATGTGAAACTGGGAATAAAAAGCATGTCCTGGTGCATCCATTATGTTCAATAATCTTGTATTCTCACGTTTTTAAAAAGATGTTGTGTTTTTATTTTATCTCTTGTCCAACGTCAGTATACACATAGCGTTTGGGTGATGTCAGCCATTATAATTGATCATACTCAGCTGTTTGTTATTATTAGTTGGATTACTAAGATTATTTGCTCTTGTTATTGCTCGTATTATTGTTATTGAAAACACTAAGAGCATAAATTTAATAAAACCTATTTTGCTGAATCAACTTGTATGAGGACATCATGATCAAGGGAGGGTATACCGTCATTGTTTTAACTTTGCTGCTATTTTCATAGTTCTCTTTTCTTTAAACACTATAAATTAATGTTATTGTGAGCAATATGTACCATCATACTCGAAAAATGTTTACAACTGTCTTCCTCCGTTACAATAAACTATTTCTTAAGAGAGAACCAGAGTATTGTGTAAAATAATCTGTACATAGGTCATGTGCATGCCACTGCATATCCCCATGCTTACTAGCTATGCTCCTAGAGGTCTGTCACAGCATTGTAACAATGTTTATGTTTATTTGCTTCTTTGTGTACATGGTTATAGGGTGGAGCATTTTAACAGGTTGAAAGTTATGACACTTTGGCAAATCTCCTCTAAGAGTCAGAATGACCCAGACCCTGTTCCAGATTAATATCAATCGGGTATTTGTCCCATCATTTATATTTAATAAATGCACGATATTATGATAGGGAACTTTCTTGTTAAAGTTTTGACCCTGGAGTATGTTGCCCTAGGGACATCACACTGTACTGTCTGTATTGTAGGTCCTGTAATGGACTAACGTTTGAAGTTTTATTCTCATGTCCTGTTTCCAAGCTATCATCCAGGGAAACGTTACCAAGCATCGGTATTGGATATATGTATAAGTTTATTTCCTCGTGTCTTTCAATTTCTAAATGGCTATATGATATTAATGTTCTCAGGTTGCTAATGAATATATAATAGCATTTGACTTTGCTGTCGTTCTGAATTTTTCATTATGACAAATTCATTAGTCTTATTTTAAATCTGTATACTTTGGATAAAATTTGCATACAGACTGTATGTTTTTGCACAAAAAGCGTATTTTTTTTCAAACTTGCTTTTGATCTAATATGCTGTAAAACCCAGGTAGATAACACGTTGAATGCCTGTAGTTCATTTTTGGTAAATACAATACAAACTTGAGTAAATTTAGCTGAAATGTTCACATAAGTGTCTCGAATACGTATTGCTGGCTGCTACAGTTGAATAGATAATCATTTGTATAGGAATGTGTGTACTCCAGCGAAGGAAAGTGAGAGTGGCAGTGTCTTTATGTGAATAT
>JAECUM010083876.1:0-10184 GCA_016617855.1 Megalonaias nervosa | reverse complement strand
TATATATATATGGGGGTGAGGGTTGGTGGGGGGTGGGCTGTTGGGGGTTTGTGTGTGTGTTTTATAATAACAATGAATGATGGCAAAGTTACCTCAATCCAGCATTATCTTGTGTTCAAGAATGATATTAATTTCAGTACATTGGAAAATTACTTGAAAAATGCATTAATTAGAGCAGTGATAATCAAATGGGTTTTGCCAATTCAGTAAGATAATCCCACTATTAGTGTTTGCAGTTAAATTAATTAAGGAAGCAATAACCAAACAATGTAATAAGCACCATTGATGATTTTAGTTTATATATAAAGAGAAAGAGTCACAGAAAGAAAAAAAGAAATTACCTGCATTCGTTTGTTTGTTTGTTTTATTTAGTGTTGCAATTTGCTGAACATGAAAAACATGCGATGCTTTGAAAAAAGACGATTAAAATATATCTGATCGAAATATAAGGATAATATATTTTATGATATCGACTGTTATACTGCATTGGAATAAATAAAAAAAAATACAGTTGTAATCGGTAGAAAATTTGAATACCAGTATATCATTATGATTACGTTCAAGTTGGAATAAGCAAACGTAATCTGATCTCATTAAGAAAAGTACAAAGACACCATACTGACGTGATTCAAAATGTTTAAAAGCGAGCATCGAAGTTGACTGCAAGTTTCTAAAACTTTTTTAATAAAAAAGGTTGGAAGAAATTTAACTTGCCGACGCTTGCATACAGAAGAGCTAGAGATGGCACCACCGCTGTATACTATTTTAAGTGGAAAGTGAGATCCAGAACAATCTTCAATACAAGAACGTTAAAGCTATATAAAAGTAGACCAATGCTGAATGTCAGGAAACATTTATGATACCGTGGAGTAGTGTATATGGGGAATATATTACCAGCATAATTGGTAGAATTAAATTAATTTTATCTTTTGAAAGAAAACTTCATAAATACTGGCCTAACCATGAGCCGTTTTACAATTATCACGAAAATATCACAAATGTATTCAAATAGACTCAGAAGATTACAATACAGCACTGGTAAAGACCAATATCCTTCTGCCAGAGAAGGATTGTGAGTATTTGGAGGCATTGCTATTGCAAGTGGAAGTGGGCGTCGTCTCATCATTCAACTGGCTATATCGGTTTACAAAAATAACGTGAACAGTACAATATACACTCGTCCCGTGTTTAACAGGTACCAGTGTGACATCGTTGAATATGAAGATGATTGAACAGCAGGTCTCATTGGCCTGGATTTTTGGTCAAGGCATGTGGTCCTAATTATTTTCTTATTAGACTTACCATAATCCTGGCCATAATGTGACAGGTGTGTAATGAAATAATAAATATGATCTTAAGAACGAAAAACATTTACCAATAATTTTATGTAATTCTTGATGTCAATAATCATCCAAAAGGTATAACACAAATGCTGAGAATATAACAAGGTAAAATAAAAACATTGCAAATGACATAATCAATCCTTGATTGATCTGCTGCGTGGATTTGTGAAATGAGATAGAACAGCTTACGTCACAGGCGTACTCACACTAATAAAACAAACCAAGAAACTTAACATTATTGTTATTTATATTTTTGCAAGTAATATATCAATGAACTTTACTAAAACAAGTTACGCTGTTGTTGTAGTTTTGTTTGTTTGCATTTTATTGTTTATTCCTAATTAGTTAACGACATTACAGTATGTCAATTATGACATCTTGTATGGCTATTGTATAAATTATTGCCCAACTCTGTTTCGCATCAAAGTGATACGGCGAACAACCCGAGTGGATCTGCCCGTCTCGTCGCTGATGACTGTATAGTGTATCAACAGATTAACAACTAGAATGATCACCTCCTTCTACAGAAAGATCTCAAAACTTTGGTTAAATAGAGTCACTCATGGCAGATGAATTTTAACATCAAGAAATGTGTCATCATCATCATGTGTGTTACTATAAATAATTAAAGCAGAAGTTAGCATACACCATCGAAGGTCAAGTTCCTGATTTTATACATGTCACGGAATTGTGTCCTAAATGTGTATGTGTTATATAGAAATAAAATATTATCGGGGATCGTTGCAACGTATAGTGTTTCCCATGGATGGTTCATCTCTAGCCGTTGTTATTTCGAAACAGAGAGTTCGGTTTAAGACTTGCTGCACGCGCAAAGTCTCTTTAACGAGAAAATTGATTACATTGAGTTTTCCGGCTATGGATTTTCACCAATACATAGGTACTTATACAAGCTAATTTTGTTGCTTTATTATAGCAAAACGAGTTATGTCAGAAGGCTGTCCATTTTACAGGTGGGTTCCTGACCAACAAAAAGCCTGTTAGGAAAATTCCTCATTCTACAGGTACCGATTGTATGTTCAGAAAAACATACAATAATAAACTTTACCATTGGGTTCCTGGACAAACCAAAAAAAAAAGACTAAGGATACATCTTACAGCATGCTCTGCCTAACCAAAGCAAGTAATAAACGTTTATTGAAAAAACACATTGATTAATAACTTTACGGGAGCAATCTTCAGCTGAAGAGATAGGCGAAATTTATACTTGCATTAGTTGTCGTTATCCATTTAATGCGATTCAATTATTTTATATTTGAGATGTTTCGAAATCTATTCTAAATCTTAAACATAGTCAGACTTATGCAACATAATGTTTTGTTATCCGAGAGATTATAGTCTGTTTCAAGTTGGACATTAACAGACAAATTTAATTTAATTATACGTTTCATGTATTTAATGCTTAATGTTCCAGCTCTTATGATAAAGTTAGGCTATTTTTGCCGGACACATATCTATGTACGAACCTCATAATAATAGTAGTAGTAGTAGTAGTAGTAGTAGTAGTAGTAGTAGTAGTAGTAATAATAATAATAATAATAATAATAATAATAATAGTTATGATAACATGATTTAATGTGTAATGAAGCCAAATCATGTTCGCTCATACTTAATGTATGTTGTATTCGTATTTATCTGTGTCTCGTGTATTGCACAACTTAGACATTATATTTAAGTTGGGGGGGGTTTCTGAAGGGTAGTCGTAGAACTATGTGGGTCTCGTGCAGCTCGCATGCTGCGGTCGATAGTGATGTTGGGTCGGAGGACGGTATTGTTTACTCACAGTGAGGAAACAAAACTTTGGGACCAAATTATCTGCGGTGAATAAGGAGGTTGTGGGGAGATCCTTCGATAAACTAGGAGGGGCGGGACATGCATGGTGGCCCATTTTTTCCATGAGTTTTGTGGAATCGTACAGTATATTGTGTTCCTCAACTAAACACCGCGTGATTCATAAGTTGCAATCAATATTATTCATTAAAACTAGAATTCAATATTGCTATGTAAGTGAAAAACAATAATGCATCTATCCTACTTGTGGATGAAAACAATATTCATATCTTTGTACAAATCCTCCACATTCATCATTATAACCCTATATTTCATATTTGTTTGTTATTGTTATATATAATTCATTTGCATTGTTTGTTATCTAGTTGTTTGTTTTTTTGTTGGTTTTTTTTTTGGGTTTCTTTTTAATTTCAATATATGCTATTGGTGATATTACTTACTTCAAGACCATAGAGTCGTAATAGAAAATTGGGGAATCGTGCTTCGCATATGAATTTCTCTAAAATATTTCAGAAAACTTTGTTTATAAAATTTAAATTCACCATTGTTTTGGAATTTTCTACGTCCCATGTATTATATCACATTTTAGAAATCTATAGTGAAACCAACAAGCTTGAACAATATCATCTAAAGTGGAGAACTTTATTTCAAATCTTACACAGGACTAGACTAACTCCTTGAAAAAGGATGAATTACTCCAGCTTGCCAGAAAATATCACATTTCTGTGGCGAAGGTTTCATCAACAAATCATAAAGTAACTAATATTTTGGTTATTTGGTGGTAAAGAATGTTTTGGATAAAGGTGATATGGTTTTAATTAGTGAGTTTTCATTTGGCTCTATCTTACATGTTATGGAATTGAAATAAAAATAAAGGAGTTAAGAAAGCTTGTGCTTCCCAAAAATGCAATTGGAGAAAGAGGAGAGAGAAAGAAAACTGCAATTGGAGAAAGACGAGAAACAAATACAACTGGAGAAAGAGGAGAGAAAAACAAAAACAATTGCAATTACTAAAACAGGAAAGAGAAAAAAAGAAAGAGGAGAAAGGTTAATGCAAATATAAAAAGAAAAGGAAGAGATGGAATTTCAGTGCAGATTAAATAAATTAGAGCTAGTGGAAAACACATCCACACTTCACGAGGAAGTTCCGATTTTGATGTCACTAAAAATATAAGAGTAGTAACCCCTTGAAAAGAAAAGAAGTTGATATATATTTCCCTCGTTATGAAAGAATTTCTGAACATTTGAAGTGACCAAGAGAACATTGAACTATGTTATTACAAAGTGCACTTTTGGTAAACCTCGTGACATTTACTTTCCCTGGGCGTATAGCAAAGTGCTGATTAGGATCTGGTAAAAGAAGTATCTGGAACGGTTATGAGCTGATACCTGAGGCTTTTCGACAAAAGTTTAGGAATGATAAAAAAAGAAACTGGACTAACCCAAGTCGAAATTGAAAGAGAAAAAGAGCAGTTATTTAACAGGTGGTGTTTAGGCAAAACGTTGGTCAAGATTACGAAAATCTCAGACAACTCATATTACTTAAAGAATTGCGTCTATGGTGACGTTAAGACTTATCTTGATGAGCATAAGGTCGAAACTTTAGAAAAATATTGCTCGCATACCTGACGAGAACTCCTCGTTAAGTTTCTTTTGTCACTATGCCTTCTACTCAGCAGTCAGCAGTCTTCTGATAAATAACTATTTCAGCCTGATATGAGTCCTTCAAAATTTCAGTCTGGCACAACGTTTAGAAAACAAGTTTCTGATAAGATTGATCAGAACTCTTTATCTCTACGTATATGTACCTATTGCAAGATGAAAGGGCACGTTATTTCTGATTGCTACAAATTGAAAATTAAGCAACAGAATCAAGACAGAACTATCCTAAATGCTCTTATTTCTAAGAGTTCAAGGTCACTGTCACGTATGAAAATTTGTCATCAGACTTATTCTCAGAACCCGTGATAGTCGGAACAATGTCGTCTTTACCGATCCAGAGTATTCATTTATTACTAGGCAATGACCTAGCCAGAGATAAAGTTGTGGTTTATCCACTTGTAACTGACACGTCTTCTTTGGATAGAAAGTCGATCCTATTAAAAAATAAATCCCTGATTTATATGTAGCTTGTGCAGTTACTAGAGCTTTGATAAGAAAAAGCTCTTGAGAATGATGTTGATCAGGAACGTATTTCACTGGTTTGAAAAATGTCATGAGGCTTTTGATAAGTTAAATACCCTACTTAAGATTGCAGCAGTTCTTTCAGCTATAAATTTCTGTCAATCATTTAAAATATCTGTTAATGCAAGTGTTGTTGGGGTTGGTGCACTATTAATTCAAGATGACAAAAATAGTGTAGAACACTGAGTGTGCTATTATACTAAGAAATTAAATCAGCACCAGAGAAAAATTATTCCATAATCGAGAAGGAATCTTTGGCTTTGATATTGACATTGCAACACTTTGAATTTGATATTAGTTCAGATCCTTCTCCAATTACCGTATTTAGCGATCACAACCCCTTACTTTCGTTGGCAAGGTGAAAAACAAACTCGGAGATTATGATGGTGTAGTTCGATATTACAGGATTTCAGTATTGATATCAGGCACATAAAGGGAAAAGACAATCTAATAGCAGACGTACTGTCAAGTGTATAGAAATATATTTTTTTTTTCCATGTATACTTTGTGTCATTCATAAGATTTCATCTTCTGTTATTTTTTATGTTGTGTAATTTTTGTCACATATATATTGCCTAATAATTCAAAGAATGTTTTCTTGTATAAATCTTTCCTTTTGTTTATGAGGGGAGGTGCTATCTATATTTAATTTGTATTGTTTGTTTATTAATTTTTTTATTTCAATATATGCTACTGATAATGTAACATTGTATATTTGACTTGACCTTGTCGAAAATCAAGTTCATTTTCTACCTGACCTGAAACATTTATATTTTTTTATTTTGTAGACTACTACTACATAGCTAAAATATTCTCTGTGTGTATGGGTTTAATATCAGGTTAATATTAATAGAAGTAAGCATGTGTATTTGAGTCTGGGTTTAGGTTATTGGACTTCCACAATAAATTTACCTGGTCTACTTGACATATTCCACAGTCTATATTATAATTTTAGTAATAGATTTCTAATTATAACTAAGATTTTATTTTGTAAACATTAATGGCCTTCTGGAAGGTTATTTTCCATTAAGTATTTTTTTCTAAAAATGCTAATTTTGACCTGAGGTCAAGTAAAAGGCTATATAATCTTGTTAGTGGAAGAATTATTTATTCATGCTTTTAGATCTTATCAGAATCAGTTGTATTATTGTTGTGTCCAAAAGTTCATTGGGATGGAATTTTATTTAGTCAAATTATTTAATTCAAATGATTCTCTATGGAAATACAAACTTATTCAAAAATAACATTCTTGGAAATAGAAACTTGAATTTATAGTGAAATTTCAAATAAGGTTTTAGTTCTTGGATTGTATTATTGTGATCCAACAAAAGAATGTTGGTACATCATCACTACACGGGTCACAACGGGCACATCAACACTTTCAGCGTTGGATATAATTTGGATATCCACTCATATTGATTCAGAACTTAATTCATTAGGACTAGTTTATGTAATTCTAGGACAATATGGGATTTAATTCTCAATACAGTAAGTTCATTTTTCTCATTTACAGGTTTTATTCTAGGGAATTATTTGTTGAAGTTTACAAAGCGTTTTGTTTCTCACTTTTTTCTATTACTTATTTTAAGACCATTGAGTTGTAACATGAGTTACATCCGTTGATGATTGTTTGAATTTGTGTTGAAGTTACATGCTTTGATTAGTTCTATTTTGGAAAGATATCATTTCCTTACATTAGATGTAATCGTATCATTCTGTTAAATCCATTGGCATGAGAATGGTGTCAGATTCATCAATCTTTAAAATACCTTTTAAATAAAAATTTCATTCACGATATTGCTAAATCTAGTCCTAACCCGACTTTATCAAGTTTCATTGCAGCGCCATCCACACCCTGGAATGGAATTCTGAGAATCTGACGTGCAACATACATATTAACAACACCAACAAAGCTTCAGGCGTGCAGAAAGTCCTTACACGTAACTTAAGGAATTGTCCATTCTAAGTAAGAGAGCCTATTTCAGCTTAGTAAAACGGAAGCCAGTAAATGCATCCACCATCTGGAGCCCTAAATAACACACCAAAATAAAGTACGTAAAACAGAGCTAGAGTAATTCAGTCGATTTCATATTACGTAAACCATTCCATAGTATCATCCTAACATCGCGTCTGCCTTGATTAACACTTTTCAATGGTTATCTTAACAACGACGGTACAACAACTCAGGTTGACAGTATTCAATACGGTCATCAATATCTTATCATAGGAGCTTTACAATTAACCTACCAATCTCAGCACCGTGGGATCTGCATGATATAGTCAATACTAGCATTGCATCATATTCCAAGCCTAGGTCAACGTTTATCAGCATTCATCTGTTTGTTTGTTTGTTTTTTTGCAGACAGTCGCTTATTAGAACGGACTCCCTGAAAGTACCGTGACAGCGTTTGAATACCTTCGTATCCATCATCCAGCACATACACTGAAACTGATATGATAAAAAAAATTATTTGTACAATGTACATATGTTATTTCAGGGGATGGGGTCTTGGGACCAGGCACAATGTTCTTCCTCATTATCTTATATTCCTCAGAGGGATTTTAATCAAGCATTGTACTGAAGATGAAGTTGAAAATGAAGTTCAAGTATATTGTAGAAGTTGCCTTTTAAATTCGAGCATGATCCGTTTACCTTAACTGGGAAGGACTATTTAAAGGGCCGCTGTTTACATGATCCGGAAAAGGCTAATGCTAATCGCACATTGACTTAAAACTATTTGCATGGTTGTTTAGCAATTGCATGAATAACAAGATCGATCATCACAGTAGTCACGTACTTGGTATGAAAACTATATATAATGACTTGGTATGAAAATTATATATAATGACTTATAACCAGTGATGAATAGTGCAGGAATTAAGAATTTGTCATTGTATGCTATAATTTATACTTCAAACTGCAAGTTCACTATAAAATATTCCAAAACTTTAGTATGACATTTTTATTATACTCTTTCAAAACGTGTTACAATATTTAGAAACAAAGTCGAAGTAAAGTCTTTCTCCTTTTCCCATATGACTAGCCTTTTAATTTTTGTCGAAAAGTGTGAGAGAGTGGGAACAAATTCCAGCAAACTGCCTCCTGTTCATCTTATTTGCTGTTTAGTTTGAATTTGAATTTTGGAAGTGATTGCTGTCACTAAAATCATGTACAAAGTTGATAACTGTTAATTGAAAAACTAAGCATTCAATTTGTGGTGCAGTTACGTGTCTAGGCTCGTATAAAAGTAACACGAAAAAAGTGAAGCCAACAAGCTACTAAAATTTAACAAATAATTTATTTCCCTAGAAAACAAGATAAAAATATGATAAAGGACTTACGGTTTATGAATCTAATCCAAAATTAATCCTAGAATTAATAAATATAATTCCTAGCAATAAAAAGTCCTAAGTGAATCACAGTTTTAATCCCGATGAAGTTCCAAGATGGAAGGCGATGACGTCTTCCATAATCTGCTTTGTGTTGATGTGTCAACAGTTCCTTGTTTAATCACCAAGAATAATAATCCTGCTTTAGAATTTTGAATAATTTTCAGTAAATATCTTTGTCCAAGAATTCTGACGAGCACTAGTAATTTCCAGGGAAAATAAATTATTAATTCCTAAAGATAGAAAAATTCAAATCAAACTGGCAACAGCAAAATACCTTTCAGCCCCAAATTTATAAATTACGACTGACTAAAAATCTTTGTGAATCTGAGTTTTAACCCTAACTACAACGCAATTCAGACCTTCGTGATGGGGTCACGTGATCACTTAGTCCGAACGCGCAAAAAGACTATAAGCCATGGACGGCTTTGATTCTACTGATCGAATCTTACAATAAGATTGGATTAAAAAAAATATAAAAAACGTTGGTTACTACAAACTCGAAATTGGCTCTGAATCTAGGTCATCGACTGATACAATGTGTCAAGCTACTGTTTGTTTATCAAATCAAAAAGAACTGAACTGAATTTTCTGGAAAAATGTCAACTCGAGTGAATAAAGTTGTCATTACAATAATATGTAATGGAATAAAATAAAAATAAATAAATTTAAAACTAACAAACAAACAATTTAATTACACATACGTAACAGTGCTCGTTGAGGAATCAGATTTCTGCTATTCTGCCAGATTATGCTACGTACATCGAAATGTGTTTGGTATAATTAACAGCAAGTTTTGTACGATTGAATGCCATGCAAATAATATAAAAAAGAAACATAAAGGACAATATGAAAGCAACGAGTTTTATGTCACCTATTTCCAGGGTTTCTGAAAACAACTGCATGAAGAGATCAGTTCCACAAAGTAGCTGATTCCAAAATTTTAAACAAGAGGCTCAAATGGGTATGATAATGTTCAGATTCATAAGTTAGAAACTGTTCATCATCTCACCCTTAAAGTATATACAACAACCTGGCAATACAAGTTAAATAAATCTAAGAGGTCAAAATGCCCCATCCCAAATTATTAACTGGAGGAGGGAATATATAGCTCAGACTGAAGACGCCATCATAGAGAAAAATAGCAATGGAATAGTAGCGTCTATTGTAATATTGTTATTAACGCAGAAGTGTGTTTCTGGTTTGTTTCATTCCATCCTGAAAATATGTGTATGTTTATTACGTTCAAGAAGAAGACCATCCCTATATACACAATTGCTGACGAAATGGATAATTCATACAATGCTTCTGCTTTAACAGTCTTTTCCTTAAGTATATGTGGTCAGAACATTAGCAGCTACAGTTTCAAATTAAAATAATAAAATAGTTACCACTCAAGCGAGTCATACAGATTGCACACATCAGCCATGTTTTACCAGGTTTTCTTTATTACCATTA
>JAECUM010083865.1:0-10464 GCA_016617855.1 Megalonaias nervosa | reverse complement strand
ATACATTGTTTGAAAGATCTTACAACTAATACGTATTCTATCTTACGACGGATTCTCACATTAAATGCATAAAATTAAATCTCACGCAGAACATGCGATTTCTTTGACTTAAAAAAGCTTATAAATTGTTGTCCAATTTTTTTTCTTACTGCTACAACAAAACGGATGAACCTTAACCCGTGTTGTTGTTGTTGTTGTTGTGGGGCTTAACGCCATTTTTCAGCACACGATAGGCTATACATGGCGGCCAGTATTAATGGTGGAGGAAGAAACCGGGAAATCCACGGAAAGAACCACCAACCCACGAGAAGCTACTGGCAAGCTTTCTCACATATCCACATTTGCCGAATCTTAGACTCGAACCCACGCAGACAGAGGTGAGATGGCAGTGATCCGTAACGGAGAGCGCTTTAGACCACTCGGCCACTCGGGGCCCCTTAACCCGTGTTGACAAAGTATGAACATACTACCAAGGAAGGTGAAAGGCTGTAAATTCAAGGACAAAAGCCAATGGAAACTCTCCTCATTTAGTCGTCACTTTGAGCTAAAAAACACACCTGAGACAACACATGCACAACAAGGCGGTGTGTAGCTCTTTACTCTTGTAATGTTCCTGCATTAATTCACATTAATACTTCGAACGAGTTCAAACGAAGACCATGTTTCTTAAAATAATAGGGGTGTCAGCTTGGCAAAGTTTGACGTATACCAGCACTTAAAAAATCTAAACAGTTGCTGTCTTCTCTTAAATTCTGTGTTTATATTTTATTGTTGAACTTTAATTTCAGAGGTGTTGCAATGGCCCTCATCGGACAGTGCAAGGTGAAGAGGGCCGCTGAGAATGGCTGCATATGTCCTTTCAACTACGAACCAATGTGCGGCACGGATGGCAAAACCTATGGCAACACGTGCGCCATGAAATGCAGGTACGGGTTGAGTCACAAAGATACATTCTCTTGAACTTGTGCTACTTTAGCTTCGAAACTATATTTCAGGTTCTTTTTTGAAAAAAAAACAACTCCTTATTTCTCTGTGATGGCAGAATGGTAAACACATTAACATATTTTGGACCTTAAACCAGGAAAGCTTTGTTTGCAGTTTTACTAAACATGTCCCATAATATCACTGAAGACTGAAAAAGACAGGACAACCATACACGTTCTTGCTAAAATGTTTAAATTTAAATTTACACCCTTATTCGCCTATCCCACCCATTCAGTATGATGAAAGGAATCAAAACTTTGGCCAAATGATAAATCACTAGCTTTTATGTAATCTGGTGAGTTTCTGTGAAACATTTAATAAGATAGTGCAACCAGGAATTAAAACAAATAGAAAAATACAAATCAAAAGCAGTGGTCCAGAATAGCATCATGTAGAACAATATACATAAACGCAGACAAAAGTGTGGCTTTCTATCATTTCACATTTATCCATACCTGCAACAAATGCGTATGGTTGTCTCTGTTTCTGTGGAGCAGAGCTTTCACACGAAGGAGAATGCAAAGAAAGTATCGCCGCTGTCAATGAGACCGAGGACGCTCTCTGCATCTGCACAGCAATCTACCAACCTGTGTGTGGTCAAGACGGACAGACATACGGAAATATGTGCGACATGCAATGCGTGTAAGTATTTTTAATCAAGCCCCTTTCAACATATGGCAAAATGTGTGTTGCATGTACTAATACGTTCACAGTATGTATGTATGTATGTATGTATGTATGTATGTATGTATGTATAAGAGCAACAGGAGATGAAAATCATCCTGAGAGTTTTACACTGAACGATGATTCACATTTTAAGCAATTGGCTAGCAGGTGTACCTTGAATCGACGGTGATACCCCTACGATCCTCAATTTTGGTTAAAATTCTTCAAGCAGTTTCGAAATGTCATTCTGGATCTTCTTAACATTTGTAGCAGTCGCAGGCATGTTTGAAAACAGATCAATATTTTTCCTACATACTTGAACTTAGTGAGACGTGTTTAGTAGTAGTGAGAGTTGACCATACAGACGCAGTACTGTAGGATATTACGCAGTATCCGAAGAGGTACAGAATGAACGGACGACGGTGTCCAAAACAGTTCTCATAACCTGTTTAGCCAAGAAGTTTAACGGTTGCCACCTTTGTTGTTCATCATCATCATCATCATCATCATCAATCCCTTAACCCAAGAGGTCGTTGGGGGCACCACAGTTGACTTTGCAACCAATTCTCTCCATCTTTCCCTGTTCTCTACTGCCCTTTGGGAATCTGCAAATCCCATGCCTGTCCACTCCTTAATGTTGTCTTCCCACCTCTTTTCCTGTTTGCCTCTTGTTCTGCACCCTCGCACTGTGCCTTGCAAGATTGTTATTGCCAGTCCAGATGATCTTGAGACATGACCGTACCACTTCAGTTTGCGCTTTTTTACAGTGGTCAAGAGGTCTTCATAGGATCCGATGGCTCGTTGGAAATTGTTGTGGACTTCTTCGTTGGTTACATGGTCAATGTATGAGATGTCCAAGATCTTGCGGTAGCATCTCATTTCGAAGGTTAGAATCCTTCTTTGTAGATCTGATGTGAGCGTCCATGTTTCACAAGCATACAGAAAGATGGATATGACAATCGAGCGCATCAGCCTTATTTTGGAACCAAAGCAATGTTGGTATCTTTCCATACTGGTCTCAACCTTGTTATTGCTGCTGTTGTCTGGGCAATCTTGCAAAGTAGTTCTGGTTTGGAGCCCTCATCTGTGATAACTGATCCCAAGTATTTAAAGCTTGTGACTCTTTCCAGCTTCTGTCCACTGACCTTTATTTCTGTACTGATGCCATTGGTATTGTTTGCTATCAGTTTGGTTTTTTTCGGCGCTAATCTCCATACCGTATGCAGTGGAGGTTGTGTCGAGGCGCTCAACCAAGTCAGCCAGTTCTTTTTCATCTCCTGCTAAACCATCAATATCATCTGCGAAGCGAAGGTTGGCGGTTGTTCTTCCTCCGATGCTCACATTGCCCTTGTGGTCATGCAAGGCATCCTCCATGATCCTTTCCAGGAAAATGTTGAAAAGTGTAGGTGACAGTATACATCCCTGTCTGTTGTTCGAAACCAATCTCCTCTGCTGCCATTGATGAGGACAGCACTAGTGGCTTTGTCATAGAGGTGCTCAACAACCTGCACCAGGTTTGAACTGACGTTGTATTTTCTCATAGTTGCCCATAAGGCTGCATGCCATACCCTATCAAAGGCCTTTTTGAAATCTATAAAGACGTGGTATAGATTCTGCTGATGCTGAAGGTATTTATCGCAAAGGAGTCTGAGATTAAAGATTTGTTCTGTGGTGCTCCTTCCTGCTCGGAAGCCTGCCTGCTCTTCAGCAATAATTTTCTCTGCTTGAGGCTTTAGTCTGCTGAGATGTATCTTTAGCATGACTTTGCTCGGGTGACTGATCAAACTGATGGTTCTATGGTTTTGGCATAGCTGTAGGTTTCCTTTCTTGGGGAGCACGATGACCAAGGATTGAGTCCATATGGTGGGCCATTCTCCTGTCTGCCATATCTTGTTGCAGATTGTTGTTAGGACTATGACTATCTCTTCTCCTCCTGCTTTAATGAGCTCTGCTGGTATGTTGTCAATGCCGGCTGACTTTCCTTTCTTTAGTGACCTAACTGCAATTTCAACTTCTTCACGAAGAATGGGGTTGTCGTCAATTTCTTCTGCCTGAGGGCAATTTAGTACTGCTGGATCTCCTTGGGTCTTATGATTGTACAATTCTGAGCAGTATTCTGTCCATCGCTTGAGGATCTCTTGATCTTCTGTGAGGCATTTTCCTGATTTGTCTTGGATGGTGGTAGTTTTCCCTTGTTTATGGGTTGTGAGATCTTTCACCAGTTGATATGCCAGTTTGCTGTCATTTCTACTCAGACAGTTTTCGATTTTGCAGCATTGTCTTTCTATCTAGGATTCCTTTGCCTTTTTCATGCTTTTCCTGATCATGTTGTTTATCTCTCTGTATTTTCTAGCTCCTTCATTTTCTCTTTTTCCCTTTTTTAGTTCTCTTCTTTTGTCGCATAATTCATGGATCATCTATTGTGACCCAAGGTTTCTTTGTTGGACGATATTTGCCAATGATCTCGCTAGCTGTGCTAGTCACAACTGTGTTGAATGTGGTTGTTAAGGACTCTAGGTCGGTGTCTTGGCTGTCCAGGGTTATCAAAGGTACATATTTACAACCTATCATTGCTTGGGAGGCTTCTGTGACTTTAGGATCTTTCAATTTTTCAAGATCAGATCTAATTCTTGGTTGGTTAGGCTTTTTGATCATTTTCAAATGGAGGCGAAACGTTGTCATTAATAAATCATGTTGTTGAACAAGAAAAAGATACGTTTCTCACTTGAACAGATGAAATTATTCTTTCATGCTTAATATGAATAGTCCAACGATAATACAATTGAAAATTATTCATTAACAAACATTTGTATTTTTTCAGCCACGTGAAACTGGCTCACTTGGGTGAATGTGCAGCAACTACCATTAAACCTGCTAATTGAAAAACAAGAGCGCGAGCAATGATGATTTCTATTTTTCTCCGAGAACAGTTAATTGAGGACTGGAATTGAATATATACAACATTCAAAGCTTCACATATCTCAAGCAAAAAAAGATAGCTTTACATGCCTCATAAATAGGATAGTAATAGTACCGACTAATAATTTCTGGCAGAATTCATTTGATGCATTTAGAACCTGCCTTGATATCATCCTAGTTGCATCAAGAATTGTGGACCTCATTATATACGTTAATTTTAATCGTCATGAAGATAGACGGCTATGTACACAAGTCAGGACTTTTATTTTTCGTTGTGAATTGAGGACTGAAATTGAAAATATAGGTGTTTCGTAGTTCTGTGTTTCATATAACTGGTTTAAGTTTGTTATCTTAATAATTGATGGTTCGATGATTTAAATGTTTTAATATGAATAAAATGTGATTGGAAGTGCATGCTTTGATGTTTGTGATTGCATACGTAAATACTCTGAAATTTATTTTTTAAGACCGTTTATATTAAGTATAAATGACAGAGTATAAACTTAGTAAAATCAAGATAATGCGGACCTAAAGTTGTCGTTCAAGCATTTCATTGTCTCGAGAATTTGCTGTCGCAATTTATAGAAGACAGTACACTGGGGCTCAATAAACCGCATATATAATGCCCAGTTAAGTGGGAGAGGTTTCAGTTATCGACATCGTACTGTATATTAATTTGATTATGCTAAATAATTTCAGATGTATCTAAAATCTTAAATTTGGCCCTCGTCGTTATTTATATCGCCTTTTCACGTCGTTTGTGTTTTCCTCAGTATTTTTCCTTTGGTCCATTGAACACTTACATCCCTGGCTTTTACTCTCAAAATCTGATGAGCAGGAAACGCCAGTTCAAAACTCCTAAATTAAAAAGGGTACATCTACTTAGAACCCTTTTTATGGACAACCCTGTTATAATGATTTAGTCAGAAGCAAATTTGCTAAGATACTGAAGATTCCATTTCAATTTGTTCTAACTTAAGACAGAAACGGTGAACACATTTTGCACTCTGTGTTTCGTGCTTCAACAGTTTCGAGAATAAAGATCCCATTTTCTCAAACATTTTTTGCACAAAACTTTACTTCAGTCTAAAAATACTATAGTTTTTTATTCACATTGGCACATAAACTTTCTTGAATATAAAAGTGAGTAGGGGAACAGATTTGACGAAAAACAAATTGAAAATTTTAAAGAAACAAACCCATTCGTTGAGCTGAAATTTGACCTCGTACGTGGAAATATCCTTCATGTTAAGTGTTAATTTGCTAGGAGTTTATATTCAGGTGATCCAGATTAATAAAACATGCGAAATAAGTTTAGAATAAATTGACCCCAGCAGAAAGAAACTTGACGCCAGGCAGGGACCAAAATTATCCGACTTTTCTACAAATGCTTTGCCACTGCGAAGTGAAATCACCAAATTTCTTGCAGAAGCGCAAGAAAGGACCGAAATAATAGTTGATCATGTTGTTCACATGTGAGCGAATAAAGAGTCAAGGAACTGTGAAGAAAATTCTTCACACAATTGCTTTATTTTATGACGAACTAAATCATGTAGCAAACTTCTTTTTGTTATTAGGAATATTAGGAACCCTGAACACTCAACTCGCCTCATTAGCACATTCCTAATTATGCAAAACATTCTTAAAAGAGTTCCTATAAAGTGCTGTTCTCTTTTTTAAAAATAAAACAATTACAAAAACCACTTGTTGTGGATGGACAGAAACATTATTTCCAATAAGTTGTCACAAGATATAAACAACTGTAAAACGTTGTTTTGATCAAAATTTACAAAATACATCATCTTCGCGACCAGGTCATATTAATAATGCACGTAGAACAATTTCATTGGGATGCACAATCATTCAGATCATCTGGTATATATATATATATATATATATATATATATATATATATATATATATATATATATATATACACACACACACACATAGTGAAATATAGAGGCTTTTTGACGAAATAATTTTCATTTTATTTCATTCCTATATTTTCACACGTGGCAAATATTTTCTTATAGTTTAACATGTGAACATAATGTTTTCCATCATGTCATGCGACGCGCTATTGTTCGTGCTTACAAAAGTTGTATCTGCAACAACAAGTCCGCTGAGCTAGAACAAATAAATAGAAACTACCGTACATTTCGGATATGGAAATTAATGTTTCATAAATTAATCTGACCAGATGCCGTTCTCGGCTCTCTGAAGTTATTCCCCATTATAACTTGATAACTACGACAAACCCGCTATGACGCATTGCTGAATCGGACTCGCATTTTTTTCTGATAGGTCCACTAACATAAAAAATGAAAAAAAACATAATTTCTGCGACAGATTAGGTCATCCGACTCCTAGCCGTTTTTTAAGCCCAGTATATTTATATGATCAGGCTATGAATGTGAGGTGAATTTACGAAAGGGGTTGGGGGTGTAGCGGGCTATACCGTAGAGTGAGTTTAATCTTCTGTACTTCGATTCTGGAGCACGTTTGAAATATAATCAAAAGAAAATTTTCTTTTCCTACATTAATACCTGATATATTTCATCTGGTGGTATCTTCGCCAAGATATCATGATTTTGCTACCACATTATGAAATATATCCGGTATGAACGTAGGAAAAGAACATATCCTCTATGTATTCTATATGGATGCAGTAGATGAACATTGTGAGCAAATTGGTCCGCCACCCCCGACCTCACTCCCGCAGAAATAACGTGACAACATATTTCATACAAAAATGAATGAAACCAGCAACAGGCATATACAGAGAGACAATAATGAATAGACCTCCATGGAACGTGATTTAAGACATACTACGCTGTTGATGATGTGCAACCTAGTGTGCAGGATAAAATGACGTCATACTTCCTCCGTCACGAAGAAAGCGGCAGTAGCTCATTTAGCTTAAGATCAGGTGTCAAGGATTTGATACCCCAACAAACAGCCAATGTCTTCCATTTCCTTGGCACAATATTGCAAATAACGTGGTGAAAATGCCGGGGAAAAAAAACAATAACAAAACAACAACAAAAAAAACAAACAAACAACAAAATAATATGTGTCACAATGTCTGGAAGGTGTAGTGGAATGTCCTAGCAACCGTATCGTCCACTTTAACCAGCGATGTTTAAAGACTGCATCTTTTGATTTAGAAAGAAAACGTTGGCGTAAGGAACGAAAAAAAGTTAGCAGGAGACGAAATTTCGACTCATCACAAATTTTGCAGTTTGTGCCATGGATAGTGATAAATTATTCAGTTAACATCGATGTTTTTGAATGATTGCGAAGGAATCTAGCCTGGACCTGCCTTGTTACAAATCATCAACTCATCAACCCGAGCACATACTCAATATCTCCTACCGCAGTTTATAAGTGTCAACATGCAAACTTTGCACTGATACTGACTATTTTGACGTTAGACTGGTTAATTTCCAAAGATCAAGGGTCTATTTGGATCAGCTGGTAATTATATTAATATACTGAGGTTTATGGATAAATTCCAGTTATAGATTTTGTAACATTTCGTTTTATATGCATCTCTCTTGAAGTTCTAAATCTGCCGAAAAAAGGTAATGATGTTTATTTTGCTCTTTATGACTTTACTTATTTGGCATTTGAAGACATTTATCGTATTGTATACGGTAAAACCAAAACGGACAAAATGTATTCAGAATTACCCATATTTACTTATATCTTTTAATCAATTTCTTTCTTTTGTTCGTCCCTCAACCTATCATAGTTGGCGCGACTCTATCTCGAAATGGAGATCGGTCATCAATGTTTATCACTGAGCTACTTGCATACATATCACATGCAAAGTTTTGATTGGCTATTTCGCATAAGCACAAGAGTGCAAATTTGACTTTTTGACGTACTGGATAAAATATTTTCGTGTCTGACCCCTTTTTACTCCAAATCTCAAACTTATTCAACCTTTTCAAAGGCTCATCTGTCCATGAGCAGTTCCGACATGACTGATTTAGATCTAATGTCAGAATGTCTAAAATTCGGACACAATCTCCAGATCCGAAAACAGCAATTTTATTGTTAAAAATATCAATTCTCAAAAAATACTTTTTTGCTCTCTATTTTTGAAAGCAAGTAGAAAAGTCTATATTATTTGGTATCATTGCAGAACTACATCTTTCTCCTTTTCTGTGATATCACCAGCTCTGGTATATTGCAAATTATGCTGACGCTACAGAGCTTGAAAATAGGGCACAACCTCGTGATACTGTTACTACTATAGGTCCTAAACTATGTAACATAAAGGAGCGAAAGCAACAAGTTTAGCAAAATCACCACCTAATTTATTTCTCTAAATTAAAATGTGAAAAACTAAGAGACACATACAGTTTTCTGAATTAAATCCCAAATAACCCTTAATGTCTAATCACAAGTCCAAACATATAGAATGTTCTGAATAAATTCCAAGAGCCTTGAATGTCGTGATGTACCAATAGTCTTGCATGTTCTGATGTACCAATTGTCTTGAATGTCCTGATGGACCAATAGTCGTGAATGTGTTCACAATAATCCTGAAGTAATGTGTTAGTCCTAATATCAATGAGTACTTTGCAATTCCCATGAATAATTTAGATTATAATAATAATTCCTCTCAAATAATATCTGAGCGCAACTGTAAAGATTCCACAGACTGATCTTAAAACAGGAAAGAATCATTTTTTTTTAAAATCGAAAATTCTACTAACTTGAACACAAGGTTAGCCTTAAATTTAAATTTTAAAAACATCTTGTTTACTACTTACAATCATAACAAACATCAGGTAGGCACAAATTCCATACACAACCCTCAATCACGGACAAAAATTGAGCACACGATATAGATGTAGATAACAACACGTAAACATGGCAATGGGGTTAAATGAGTCAAAAGTGTTTTCAAAAGTCCAAAGTAATAAATCAACAATATTTTGACAGTTTATACAAATGCTTCAAAAAGTTTGTTATGACCACACTCCGATAGAAGACAGGAACGTGTTGCTTTACAGCTGTAATCCGCACATCCGTCCTAGATCAGACAATAGCAAAAGAACTATCAAACATATCAAACTTAGAGCCATGATACTAAATCCACTTTATAATTGTTTATTGCAGTCTTTACAACTTGCAATAAAAAATAAAAAAACAACATTATTCTTTAAAAGGTATGATTACAGTGTTGGCATCGTAAAAGATCTTTAAACATCTGTAGCACTAGAAGCTAGTCTGGTTAGGTTAGTTGCTATCTTTCTTAGCTGATGAATTTTTCCGACTAGAAACAATGTATTTATTTGTGATTATGGCAATCAACAGGGCAATCTGGTCGAGTTGACCTTCTTTAATATGATGATGTGCTGCTGAGGAAACGTATGTATGTAAAGTATGATGAGTTCAGTTTTATGTGTGGACTGTAAACCTACATCTGTGCATACAACATAAGAATAAGTGAAGCGTATTTCGTCGTGTTGATATGACACCAATTTTGTCGCGTGTAGAACTTGTTGGAAAGGATTTGATTAGTACTTGTAACACATTGTTAGAGAATTCTCTTCGTCATACCCAATTTTTATCGCGGTCACTAGTTGACTGACAGAAAGGTGATAGGAAGGTGAGAGAGAGAGAGTTCAAGTCTCATTTACGGAGGTGTCACGCCTAGCGATGCTAATATTATTTCACATTATTGGGGACGCAGAGAGAGGTACGGGATCAGCTGTAAAGGAAGGTGAACTCTCATCGTGAAGTCTAAAGGAAAGAACTTTATTGAAATGATAAGAAATCACATTCCGGATATATAAATACATATACATAATTTTTACATTTTAGATATGAAATTGACATAAAAAATGATCATTCAAGCTTACCAACTTCATACAA
>JAECUM010083860.1:0-18316 GCA_016617855.1 Megalonaias nervosa | reverse complement strand
AGGAATCAATCATGAGATTGTGAATTACAAGGCGGTTTCTTCGTCATGTCTTTACAACAGATCTGAGGTAAGTTTCCACACATTTCATCCGATCTATCTATTTTATGTCCAACATATTTCTCACCCGAGTTCGCTCTTGTATTAGTGTTAAGCGTTTGAACGGATCTAATACATATGAAGTTGGAGGATTGAGTTTTGTTAGTATAACAAATATAACGAGCCTGAGATGATGGTATTAGCTTGGTAAAGCACAGGCGAATGTTATGTTCTTTCTCAAATACTTTTAAATCTGAAAACAATAACACCATAAAATACAAATACAAGAAATATTTTGGACGAACACTTCTATTTAGTTGGCATGATTTCGAATTTAAAGTGTTCATAAGATTTATATGAGCGTAATAATTGATATCTTGTTCCAATGCTTAGAATTTATATTCCGTTTACTGGCAGAAGCAGTGATATGAAATGACATTTAAAAATATGAAATGAAATTTCATGGAAGTTAACTTTAAATTACTGACATCGTGATTTACTTTGATAATAAGATATTTTCTCTATATACCAATATCTCTGAAATTGATTTTCTCTAAATTTGGTAACGCAGAATGACGAATTCGTAATGTAAGATTTTTGCTATAACTCTCCACTGTTCTTCTGCAAAGATAAATTTGTGAATTACCTAGGATTGACGTGAGTGACGCTAGAAGTAATATAATCCTATCTAAACGGAAAACAGTAAGAAACTCTCAGGAAGAAAAAGTCACCGATAAAATGTCAGTTTTACCTGTGAAAACAGCCATACAAAAAAAAGTCACAAGAAAATAAATATGAGGTAGAAAAGTAGAAAGCAAAAAATTTCGGTGTGATTTAAAAGAAACTTTACAGGACCTAAATATATAATTTTACTATTTCATCCATAGGAATAAGAAATGAATATAGCTATGCACTATAAGATAACGTATCACACATTTCGTAACAAACTGTAGAATACCAAGTATGTGAAATGTAAATACACTGCACAATAATGTAACATATAATAGATTTTAAAATACAAATATAGGGTAACAACCATTTAGACCTTTAATATATATCTGTGTTTCTTGTAAAAGTTAGCAGACAGCTGCAATACGAAGAAATATAAATAAATAAATATATATATATATATATATATATATATATATATATATATATATATATATATAGTATATATATATATATATATATATATATATATATATATATATATATATATATATATAGGTTGTGGGTGGGTAGTTTTTGAAAACCATCTGATTTTGAAATTTATCAGACCTTGGAGTAGTTGTGAGCGGTCCCTAAACCCTGCACTGCAGGACTGCAGCGACAGAAAATAAAGGCGGGAATGGAGTAGTGTACAATGTGTGACTAATCGAGTTGGGAATATGCAAATAGTATAGTACGACACTTGAGAGCCAAACCGGCATCCTTTGTTTATAACATATTTGCAGCGACAGCGGCAATTTAACATTATGGCGCATGTTGAAATATATCGGGACGAGATGTAATATCTGAAATATGGCTCATGGGTTTAACAATATAAGTTTATCTTGCTACCAATATAACAGTGTAACATGTTTGGGTCTATTTGGCAGGAAAATCATCGCAGCTTGATAAACACATTGACCTTGGATAAAAGGTCTGCCAGTGCACTTGTGACAGTTTATTCGTACGAAAAATGTACACGTATTTTACTTAGGCGCAGAGAGATTTGCAATTGATTGAAGACACGGAGTGGAGTACAAACTATTATTGCCGATACCCAAGTTATTTTATTACATATTTCAAACTAACTAATTTGGCCTGTATGATGCTAAAACAATTTTGTACTGTAAGGTTACGAGTTTGTGCTTTTTGAAAGCCAGGAGCCAGTGCCAGTTCATTTCTTCAAGCCAAAGATTGTTTGTAACATTTTTCAGTTCGAATCTCAAAACAGCCAAACTAAAGTCTAGCTTTAATTTATTATCACGAGTAAAATGTACCCTATGCCGTGACAGGGTGGCGAGAAGAGACACAACGGTTATCTCTTTTTTGTGGGAGTTTTGAAAAATTACTAAACTGGGTAACATAGACATCTATTTCACGTAATTATTTGGACTACGACCATTCTTTAGGACATGCACAAGCATAAACAGAGAGAGAGAGAGAGAGAGAGAGAGAGAGAGAGAGAGAGAGCCTATGTAACTCATGGACCATGAGACACATTTTCTTGTTGGCTTATTTCCTGAATAAAAATTTGCAATGAGATTTCAAGAAACACATCACTAACCTCACATTCAAAATAAGTACATGTTCTAATAAGAATCTTGATCTTGGTCAAATCGAGTTCGTCAATAGAACGAACATGCTCCATCTGTGTACATCATTTCTTTGTACGTTTGAAAATATTTTCCCATATGGGTAAATTGAGACCAATTCTTAATTTCGGTCCAATAATGAAACGCGACAGTTGTGAATCCAAAACTCACATAAGCTTCTAATGCTGTTTTACTACTTCTTTTTGTAATAATTAGGTGGTGGTAATCCAAAACCTATCTATGTTTGTAATGCTGTTTGTCTCCGTCTTTTTGTAATAAGAAGGTTGAGCTAATGTAAATCCACCAACGTTTCTAATGCTGTTTGAGCAAATGACAGCACTCTTTGAAATAACACATTATTAAATTGCATGGATACGATAGTCTTTCTATTTTCCAAATTCAGACAAAATATTCTCACAAAGAAAACAAAATACTGTTAGCATGGTTTCTGCTTGTGCTTACGTATATCTTCTGATAGGAATCCAAGTCAGTATAAGTTCTAATACACTACTGTCATATACACTACAGAAACCTCGACTCTTGTAAATCTAACGTGACTGAATTGCGTCTATGCTTCTATTTGCCAAGCTTAGTGTGTAATGTTCTTACTATAATTCTCTATGTACCATCTCTCAGTTGTGTTTGCAAGACACACATCTGTATCAAACACATTTTCATTCATCCATTTTTTGGTAACTTTACGCTATGCCCATAGCTATTTTTGGTATAAACTGACCTATATCTTTCTTTATTAATTTGACTGTTTGTAGCAGACATCGAGAGGAAAAAAGTTCAATTGTTAACGAAGGCGTTGTTAACCATACTGATATACAGTGTATTTACACACACACACACACACACACACACACACACACACACAGACACACACATTGCAATAAATCTTTCGTTCAGTTCATTACACGGAAAAAGAATGAGTGAGGGAGAGTGAGACAGATAGGACTGAAGAACTAAGTGCATGTTGCCAAAGACAGATACATGCCTGTGCATTTTCCCTAACATTTTGAATAAAGCTATTTTGTACAGAATCCGGGACATGAGATGAGGAAAACCATTGGGAAATTTTGCATGAGTTGCTTATGGTCTTTTGTAAATAATAATAAACAAAAAAACAGTTTAATTGCAAGAAATATAAGAGACGTTCTACCAACCAATTATCTTCTTTTCCAGGCATATGGACAAAATTAATTTCATAAATAAGTAATGTAATGGAGACGTTGAAAGAACATAATGGGAGTAAAGAAGAAGAGAGAAGAAAATAGAACCTATGACATAGATAAAGGAAGAGATTCAAGCATTCCTGGGATCGTAAAGTTTAGTAGTTTTAATACATGTTGTACTGCCATACCTATAACTTGACTTTGCTCTTCGGTTATTTTGGGATTTCATCTAAATAATAAATCCAAATTCAAATTCAATTGGTTTAATCAAGTAGCAGTATGCTTCTTTGATTAAAATACTGCAACGTGAAAAAAAAAAAGTGCATTAGCTTCTGCGCCATCTTCACATATAGAAACGGGAAAGTCACCCAAGTTGTGGAAGCTGCATTTATTCCTCATCTTTAAATGTATAATATACCTCCATGGCTTTGACCTCACGGAAAACGCGATTGTACAGCGAACGATTACTTGAAGTGTATTAAAAGCGCGCGAACTGGTTTCTGAAAATCTAAACCCGCACGCAACAAACCTAAATATGGACGCAACCACGCGGGATTGCATTGCGGGCCCTTCCAGCGTCGACACGGTTAAACGCTTTCTTATTCCGATCGCGGTTCATGAGCGTTTGCCCTATTTTACCACATGCAAATCAATTCTTTGTTTCGAAGTCGTCGGAGTCCGCACGGGTTACCGAAGACCTTTTCTTTCCTTTTGTTGGCCTGTAAATTTCTTCGACTGCCTTTTTCAGATCCGTCATGGATGTGGTTCCGACTTCCGCTAGCACAGCGGCTTTTCCAACTTCTGTAGCGGCAGCCGCTAACAACACTAAAATTGTCGCAAGAAATGAAACTATTCCACTTCTCTTTGCATTTGCGCCATCCGTCGTCTTCAACTTTAATGTTACTGAGGTTTCTTTTAGTTTGGCCGCCTTAAACTTTTCAAGTTGTGTTTAAGATTTTAAGGTGTCCCCTCACTCATTCTTTCTTGTGCCCTTCTTATTCTCTAGCTGGTATTTGCCAGGACTAACCATAACTACCAAATACAAGTTTTTAAAAATTCTGCTGTTCAGTTTACAAACTGTTCACTCGAGGATCGAGGAGCTCTTCCGGCCAACAACAGAGTTTTGTCCGAGAGAATCACAGCAGTATAGTTGTAACTGCTGGCGGGAACACCTGTTATAGGCGCTTTGAAGTACATGTCTACCACAGACTGCTTAACCAGGTTTAGACGCTCAAAAAAAGTAATAAATCTGGTACAACGTAGTGAAATCATTTTGCAAAATCTGTAGACCTGCATCGGTGAGTTAATGCCTTTCTATTTACGACCACAGCTTGTGATTTGCACGTGCGACATGACTGTTTGTGGAGTCAAACAAAATTTCTTCGAAGGGTTCCTGATTATCGTTTAACTACACAGACACTTCAGACTCTTCTAACCGGTCAGGTATCATAGAACTAGTCTCCTGTAGACCGTACGGTCTATACTTAGTTTGAAACACCACAAACACATGTTTTGATGTTGGGTATTTATTTGCCATAAAACTGCTTGACTCTGCGTTATGCCGAGTATGTGGTGGGCGCGAGAAATGATAACGTTGACGTGCTTTCAGAATCCATACATGACAAACAACGCGTTTCTGTGGTTTCCACAACTCAACTTTGCCATCATGATCATCACCAGGGTCATGCCAAATTGCATCTTTGCTGCTAAGATTTCGGTGTAACAAGACCGTTTGTTTGACTAAAAATAAATCTTGCGGCAATTTCTGCAAAACCAAAATATGTGATTGAGAGGAATTGCACACATAAACGACAATGAGTCTCAATGAAATTGTCATCGACGCTAAAAGAATCCATGGTTGAAATTTGGAATATAAAATATTACATCTTCTAAAGTATTTATAGCCAGGATGAGGATCCGCGAGGTTCATATGCTGCCGGATTATAAATTGTTCATAATCTGCATGGTAAAGCTTTATTCTTGTGAAACATCGTTAACGGGCCAGCGGACATAGCGTAATTGTCGTTGTATCTGGCGAGCCAGAGAATCGTTGCGGCAACGTCGACCTTGTCCAAACATGCTTTGATATATTTTCCGTCACTGAGCTAAAATGCACTGCTAAATAACGTTATGATGCCGTTGCTGGCGAATTCATTCTATGCATCGCTGGAATAATTATCACCGTTGTCATCACGTACAAGGTTTCCATATATATCCAAGAATGAATCACATGGGAGACAGTTTACTTGTAATTCTTGAACTCTGTTCAGTCTTTTTTATTGTGCTCAACGCTTATAATAATGAAAATTTCGGGCGATTGGATCTACCAAAATATATGCGTCAATGCTGAGCGCAGTATTGGGTGGATCTTTGATCTGTTTTTAATCTATCTATTTTTTATTTTTGTGGTGAGGCGGAGGTGCAATGTAATTTTTTCCAAACATCTGATACAAACTTGGCATTTTTGCAAGGTAAGCGGTTGCCATTGAATTTGATACAAGTCATGAACGATGGCACAGGGCTTTTTGGTAATCTACGTCAGTGACTTAGTTTTCTTCATGTCGCTCTTCTATAAATTTAAGAAAATCTTTTCAAAGAAAGAATATTTTTAAAATTAAAAAAATAACACCTTAGTAGAAAATAATTGCCAGGTATATGTTTGATTTCATTGAAACTTTTTACGGAGAAATAGCATGACTGTTTTATGGGGATATGCGTATGCGCATATCTGTGACTGTATGCACAATACGAGATAAATAACTTTCATGTATCGGTGGTATATGAATGTCTAAATTATTTTTCTCGCTGATAGTATTTAATACTAATAATATGGTCATGGATTACTTGCATCTATCGAATTTATTACACAGGGAGTTTAGTTTTCTACAGTTATTTAAATACGCTGTCCTCTTTCCCCGCATCTCCAATACCCAGAATCCACCCTGAAAAAATATTCCCCTTTATAAGGTCTTTGAAAACCAAATATGGAGCACTAGTTACTCTGATACCTTAAGAAAACAATCAGCCAATATCCTGCATCAGGCGTATATTAATGAGTTTGATGGGTCCTGCTCCTTTAGAGCTGAATCGTTTGACAGAAGATAAGGTCCTACTCATATATCATTGTCTTAATGTTCTTTCAGGGACTCTCAAGCTATGACTACGCCAGCCGATTCAGCGATGGACTGTACAAAAACTGGTTGAATTGTAACATGTCCTTGATTATCATGAAGGAAGCTCTTCATGACTATATAGATGACAAGGTTAAAAAACTACATGGTGACATCATACGAAAGGTCGCCAGTATTCCTTTTGGTTCATCTGCTAGAAATCAATGTAGTCCCTTGTTCATGGAAGAATATCAAACTACCGGGGGAAAACATAGCACTTGGTACATAAACTGTAAAAATAACATATGTGACAAATAGCTCCATCAGATTCTTGCTGTTCATGATAATCCACATAACCCCACCATAAACTGGAAAAATGCTGACGTAAGTAAGTCGCCAACTGATTGCTATCATGTTGCCAAAATATTCATGCCAAAAGGACAAGACAGAACAGCAAAGTTGCCTGAGGACCTTGATGCTCCTGTGATTTTGTCACTTTTGAAATACTGCAACTGGTTCAGGAAAGATCTCTCTAATACACAAATACTGTCTGATGTAAGTAATAATAAACTTGGACTGAATTTTAATGAGATGCAAAGTACAAAAAAATGATTAATCTTACTTATTATTTGCTTTGCCTCAGAATGGCAAAGCACTGTAATAGCCTTTCCAGCTAATTTGTACTAAATGCATTTAAGTATGTACAACATATTCTATATCTCTGTAAAAATGAAGACTTTGCACTGTAGTTTTAGGTCGCCTGACTCAAAGTATTATGGTATGACCCTGCATACATCTCATGTCATTTGTCGTGTGTTATGTCTCAATCGTCGTTTGCTATTCGATTCCAAGTCTGGCAGAGATAAATATGTTTGGAAGGCTTTATCAGTTGGTTCAAATGATGCGAATCCACCACAAATCCGGCTGCCCCTACTAAAAAAGAGAAAGTTCTTTTTCAAAATTTTATTTAAATTTGCTATCATGTATCCTAATATGGAGGAGAAGTTTATTTGAGTGATGTTGAGATGCCATTATATATAGTGTTTGCAACTAAACCTTTGAAAAAGAAACTTTCAGCAACTTTTCAAAAACAACTTAATGGAATTTGATTAAAGGGGTAGATACTATTAGGAATCTTTTTTGGTCAAAACATTTTAAAATGTTCAAGAACGTCTTTGCTCAGAAACTAACATGACAAGTTAACACGTGTTTCCGTTTGCGCTCATCCTGAACTAATAGAAAAATGAAGACAAACTAAGTTCTTAGATCACGCCTTAGGACCGTAGTCACATAGTCCCTGAAAGATACAGTATTACCATTTTTACACCTAACCTGGATTTATTGATGGCTTTCTCAGTTACAGTGACACTTTTCAGTAATATAGGTGTCCTTGTAATATGGAGAAGGTCTGATTTGTGATGAGTTATGACACATCTTTAGGTAATAGACATATGAAAATTTAAGTAAGAAAATGTAGACAGATGGTGCTTTTTGTCTGGTCGAAAAGACCAAAAGACCGTATTGATACTTTGTCACACCAAAAGCGAAGACGCCAGCAGATATTGTTTCTATAGTATATTATTAATTTTCATACGAAACATGTCGCTAATTCACATTTGAAGAATAACACTAAGAGTCTCCTCAATTTAAACAGCTTTTGCACTATAAGTAAATGCATTCCAGTCAAGCATCCATTCCATATCCACAGAACTACTCAAGGGCACTTATCAAGTTGCCTTTGAGTAGTTAGTCTATTTGGCGTGAGAAAGTATCAATCAAGTTACACACTTTTGAAATGTAAGTCACATGGAGTGAGCGTAACCCTATCTGATCACGTGAAACATATTACAAGACTTTGACATGGTATTTGGGCATTAAATGTATTCTAACTTAAAAAAAATTATGCTAACCTGCCTCCTAATACAGCTGCAAGAACTAAAGAAAAAAAATACTAAACATCTTTATCTCAGAAATAAACTCCTGAATAAAATTTGACCAAATTTAACAGAAAGGAAACGGTTTTTCACACAGTGATGCTGATCTACTATTAAATATGCTTGAAGATATGAAAAAGAAATATTGAAGACATCTGTTTTCGGTACATATGGAATCAACAGAATTGAAGAAAATTCTACAATAACATCCAGCTGTTCCAGACTTTTTGTGCAATCGACATGTACATATCTCTTGTGTACAGTCATTTGTGTCTTTGTTCTTTTGTACAGAAATAAATAATGAATATTTATATCTTTTTAGATCTTTCATTTTCAAAGGTGAAAATGATTTAAGCTTAAATCAATTCAAATTTCAAAAGGCAAACCATTATTTTTCAAGTCTTCGACAGACAAATACATTGCTTTACAAACAGTTTACATTTGGTTACACGATAATCATAATAAATCACAACACCGAGTGACATACTGTGATACAGTTCGTCAACTACAGAGATTAATTAAGATCGTAATCCAAGAGTCATTTTGGTCATATTAATACATGGAAGCTTGACTTTAAATAGAGTCTACACAATCATTTCTGGATTACACCCTGCAGATATAGGGTTTAATCCAAATGGACTGTGGACCAATGTTTTCTTTAACTTTTCAAGGAAAGGGTCTGTGAGGGCTCCCTTAATTTGCGTTTATATAGCCTGTAATACTTTCAGGTCCCTTTGCCTATCATTTATGTACTTATGGTTTTCTTACTATATCACGACAAATTAGCAGTTGTACGGTGTGCCTGTAAAGTACTGCAGTAAATTCATACTTGTAGTTATCTTTAATAATAAATTATTGCTCAACTATTACTACACATTATTATTAGTCTTACAAATTTATATAGTGCAGATACATTGTAATGAAATAACAGTGATAACACGTACTAGCCAAATCATATTGTTTTTTGTTAAGTGCGCACAGTTGTCAACTGAAGGAAATTTGGCATTTCATTCATTTGTCTAGCGCATTCTTTACGTTTGAGTAGCTAAACAATCACCCCCACCTCAGTACTGTTAATACATAGTATTGTCACATAATTCCTTAATTAGATCCGACCCTGGGTGGCAGGATTTCATTGAATGTGGGCATGAATTATTATTACTTAAATTTATGAAATTGTCTGATTCTTGCATGGATTGAAATAATGTTAAAACTTTCTTTTTTGGCAAAATGATAAATGATAACATGAGAACATTTGCTCAGTATTTGGATTGCCAATCTCAGTTCACAACTGCACGTCACAATTTCAATGTTCAGCATCATTTAGAGCCGTAGTTGTTGCTCTTCCAATGAAGGGTAGCAAATCGTATATGTATTCTAACCTGATTGCTATTTTAAAATGATTCATTTTAATTCATTCACATTATGTAATATTTCTACTTACCTTCGATGCAGATGTCTATTATCACAGAAAATCCGGTTGAGCTGAACAGTAATAGGTATTAGTAACGTGCAGATCTAGAATTTTGTGTGCAGTTTTCTTACATGGATATATTTTGTTGAATAAAAAGTTCTTTACTATTTTAATCAATATGTTTGAAAAGCATATCTGTTTATATGTACCAATTGATTTTTTCCATAATATTGTGTGAAGGAAATGTTTCATGTCCTTGTTGGTTTTGTCGATTTACACTATTCATTTCACCATGTGTCACGCACTCGATTGACACGTGATTGTTTAGCTCTTAGACATTTTGCATTATATTACTAAATAGTGATTGACTCTAAAGCTTGGAAAGGAGGATTCCGTGTTGCCTCATGTGGGTCCTGACCATAAATTGCCAAGCAAAACATTAATGCACATCGTCAATTTGTGGTCTAATTACACGAGACTTCGCATTCCAAATTTTCAGTATTTATGTTTATTATGCGTATAGTTTCATTTCTATTTTCATGGGAGATGCCGAGACGTCAGATATCCAGTAAACATTACAAGTAAATATCAGGTATTAAAATTTGTAATCAATCTTTGGTGTCCTGTCGTACACTACAACATTAATCAGAATTTCCGGTGTATTCACTCTAAGTTTATAATGTTGCCAATTTAGAATGACAAGGTAGGAACACCAATTTAGTAAAACTGACTCAGTTTTGTCTCTAAAGTAACAATTATTACCCAGAAGCATTATTCTGATTCTTATTGATATTTAATTTTTCAGTTGATAGATATTCGAAACAAGGTTCTGCATTCTGGTGACCTGCGAGTTACAGATGGCGATAAAACAGTTGGATTGATCTGATGATTCAGCTACTGAATGACCTAAACATACATGGAGATGCCCAAGTTGAATTACAAATGGTAATTTTCAACATTTAATTTAATATTCATTAGTCTTAACTGAACATCATCAAACATATTCTTAGAATGTATATTGGTGGTCAGTTTATAATTCTATAATTGGATTAAGTTGAAATCAGATTGACTTCCCGTCAAAATAGGTGTCCACCATGAATTGGTTCAGTTTGCCTGAAGATTATGATAAACAGGTATATTTGTTTCAAATGTTATCAATTTCGGTAATATGAATTTAATATTGCTTGCATATCATTCTTGTACACTTTAACCATATTAAATTTTTTTTTAAAGACATGTGGACTACCAGTCCTCTAAATTTGCAAGGAATCAATTTCTTCCATATATTTGTAATGGGAGGATGTCGGCAAAAAAGGCAAGCATAGATTATAAGAGAAGTAGCTTAGAAAGCTTTGATGTTATATGAAACATATATTTTAATAGCAGTAATACAATACCAGATACGGTTGCATTGTTTTCATTTGCTTCCTTTAAACGGGCTTTAAGTCCTCAGTCCAAACTAATTATATCATCCTCCTATCAGTGTAAGAGTGTCAGAATTGTAATGAACGGGATCCCGGTCTCAGTCCTTAGACATAGTCAACATACGAAATAACATTAGTTTTTCTTGGACTTTGTACGAGTTTCCTGTGTTATTTATCCCTAATTTAAAATTTCTGTCATCTCCGTCTCTGGCATTTCACCTACGTTTTGGTATCGATTTAGTGTTTACTTCAACATTTTTGGGGTATTATCTGTGATCTTTTTGCACTTTTAAATGGTTTTTTGTATGCATTGCTTGACAAACTGTACTTCATTAAATTGTATCCTCTTCGTGATTATGGTGCTAGAAGATTGTCTACCCTTTTTTAAATCCAGATTTTTTCTTTTGCACGAATTTTTGTTGATCCGAGCTTCTAATGTCGTAAGGTGTTGGTAAGTGTTGTTTGGTTGGCATCACGAACGATGTGTTGGCCCGTTTAACTTAATGGATTGGATAAGGGAACATTCTCCACTATAATTGACGCCTATCTTCTTTCACCATTTCAAAATGTTCAAGCAATGGAAGAGGTACAAGCCCTTCTCCAGCAGAATGCAGTCAAGAGGGTGAAAAATGACTCTCGCTTTCTTTTTCTGGATCTCTTTGGTGTCGATAAAAGCGGAAAGATTCGGTTCATACTTGATATGTTTGCCTTAAACATATTTCTTTTTTAAGAGCGCTTCAGCATGGTGACTGCCGTCTCGGTCACGAACGCCATAAGGTCCTACGATTGGGCAGCCTCCATCATTCTTTACAATGCGTACTTTCACATCCCCATCTTCTCTGCTCACAAAAAATAACTCCGGTTTTATCTCGACCATGCTTATTTCAATTTCCTTCTCTTCCGTTCTACCTCATCTACAGAACAGAAACTTTACCAGACAGATTAGGGGATAGTTGCAGCCCACTTGAAGTCGTTAGGGATCCCTTTCCTCCAGTGTTTCGATGACTGATGCACAACTCTTCAGTGAATCTCTTCTGAAGGATTTGTTTTTCTGTTGGTCGACGGTGACCTGTCTCGGCCTTATTCCCAAACTAAAGAAGTCAGATATAATATCTTCTCAGGACTTCGCATATGCGGAGATGAATATCTTCACCAGTCTAGGGAGAGTTCCTGCGCGTACGATCGACTCAATCCTGTCCCCTGTAACTGGCCCTTCTGATCAAGACTTCGTTCTTGGTTGGCCTTTACCTCTCAGAACGAAGGGTTTTCTTTCGTTAGCCACCATAGTGACGGCAAGTCATGTGGTATAACCTTCTGTAAGTTTACAGTAGTGAAAACTCCTACCATAAGTGTAAGCGCAATAGTTTTCTGCACGAGATTGGATGAGGCTATCAACTTTCTTCCTAAATAGTAAATTGTGCAATGCAATAGTAGTAGGTAAAATATTACTACTATTATTTTAGGGGGAAGAGAAGGATGGCTAGTTAGAGGAAACTAATTTTGAATGTGCAATATCTACTGCTACTTGGAAACATTCACTCCTCCCACATTTAATCTGATGTCCTGTACTGTCCGAGTAAAACAATGATGTCATTCTGGTTTTCCTTAAGTTGGCTGTGACTTAGCAGTCAGACAGCGATCATGTTCATTTAATTTTGGTTCTCCAATGCTAATTTGAGGATATAATCAGCTTGTACTGAGAAATAAGAGCCCATGAAAGGAAAGCAACATTAGCAGGTAAACATTACGTAACTGAAAATTAGTTTTATCCCCCAAACAACTACATTCTGTTTTTAAATATGAAAATATTGAAAATTGCATATAGTAATTTTAACAAATTTCGTTAAATATTTGTTAATTTTGTGCTGTTTTTGAACCTTGAATTTCATTACCAAGGGAACATTTCTTTGTTGCAACTATACGTAATAGTCACTGTTGACATGTCACATATTTCAGTGCCAAAGTAATTTTCTTGAATTTTAGTGCGAACAGATGAAGCAGAAAAAATTTAATACTTAAATTTACAATTTCTTCTAACTCAATAAAGTAAAGTCAGGATAGAGAGAGAGAGTTATATGGTATATATAAGTAAGGCAGGTGCAGTATATATATATATATGTTATATATATATATATATATATATATATATATATATATAAACTACTAGTACGATGTCTTAACTTCGCACCTGTTTCAGTCGGAAATGTTTTGTTTATAAATAATTTCAATTCTGTGATAAATGATACTTCTAATAATTAAGCTCCACATTTTCTAAACTTTTGTTTTCAATCTTGAGGGGTTATATCTGGCTAGTGTAATAAAAAGTACCTTAGGTTCAAGGTACATTTTTTGCATTAGTTGGCTGCTCTTACTAAAAGGTGTAAAATCTATAAACAATGTCTTGTAGAAACCTTGAAAAATTTCGACCAACTTTCACAGAAAGCATTCATGTATCATGGCATTTACATCTTGTGAAATTATGCAGATTGATCCCTTTAACTAAGAATAGAGCAAATAAAATCTGTTAAACCCTTCTTCTCAACACCAACTCATCAGATTTTTACCATATTTTGTCCTTTGCTGAGAACAAATCTTGAAAAAAAGGTCAAAGGTCAAGGTCACGTTGACGCGTAAGGAAATTTGTTTCCATGCAATTACTTTAAATGTAGACTATATACCATTACAGAACTTTGGGAATGGCTTGTACGTGGGATAAGAAACAAACCTGATGCAAAGAAAAAATAATGTTGGTATTGTTGGTATTTTTTGGTTAAAAGAGCAAGGCCACTATGACTGTGACGTATCATGAAATGCTTTCTTGTGTCGTATATGTTCTGCTAAGATTTACACACAAAACTACCAAACACAGAGTGGGAATATTATACACTGTTTATGGTACTTGTTTCATCTCTACTAATGCACATTGGAAGATGAAATTTCATGTAACTAAGACTTTTCAGCATGTCTATCCAGTCTCCAGAACTTTTAAAGTCAATCTGTGTCATCTTATATTTGGTGTTACAAGAATAAGAAAATATTATATTGTTATAAATCCTATATTTCATTGTTTCAATTTGATCCCAAATAATATTTTGCACAATGATTTCAAATTTATATTCAGGTCAAAAAAGAAGATATTGATATGAATTTTCGAGAAACCGAAATTAGAGTTTTGCAAACGATGATGTGTGGCCTGGTCAGTGAACTCAATACATTGAAGGAAGAAATGCTGTCTCTCCAAACCCTCCAGTCTCATTTGTCGGAGGAGATGGAAAAACTGATAGATAGCAACACAGAAACAACCGGAAAAGTGGATACAATGGATACTGATATAGAACGAATGAAGAAAGATCTGGAAGGGATTGGTGTTGTAATAGTAAATAGAAAATATTTGGCTCTTCCGCGTCGTGCTCGTCCGAATATATAATGGATATGTTCTATCAGCACAAAAGATATAAATTTATCATTGTATTGGTAATACTTAACTCAATTGATTTTGTATGATGCATGCTGACATAGTTCATATACTATATATAACTCCATTTACATGTGCACACAAATTGTTCCACCACCAACATCCATCTACATGATGGAAAGATTACAAGCACATGAAATAGCAATCTAAAATGACAAAAGCAAGACATGGTAATTATATTAATAAACAATCGTTATATTTACATATAAAAATCCCATGCTGACATGTATTCAGGTCTAACAAGTAGAAATATGTTTAATTAGATTTTTCACTTGCCTACATTAACCTGGGAAGATATAGATATAACTTTGATGACATTGGCAGCATTGTCAGCATTCGCAGTGCAAAATATTTGTATTACTGTTATGTAAGTAAGACACATTGGTGATACATGAATACATGGATGCAAGTGAGACAGATTCTGCAGACTTCTCTAAGGCGCCTATTTGACTGCTTGACTGAGCAATTTTTTTGTTACTTTTATACTTTTATTGGAAAAAATGCTATTTTTATAGAACTTTCAGTTTTCAGTGAATAGAACTTAATCAGATGATGATGCTAACTAATCATTGTACTCACACTAGACATGTTGACCAGTCACTGTATTGGAAGTGAGCGTTTTGAACAATCATGGTACACAGATTGTTGAAAGAATCCTCGACTTGATTTTAACTTTAGTTACAGCTGGTTGCAGTTACAGCTGGTTGCTATATATGACAGAACATGGTAACTTAACTAGTACTGCAGTTACTGATGGATTTCATCGATTCTTGGTTAGCATGATTTTCATATGAAGATATGTATTGTGCTTTCATAATTATGTAAGAGTTATTGCCCTCTTTGATATGCAGCTGGAGCAACTAGCAACACTGTTGTTTCCATCTGAGGCTGTACTGTGGACCCTTCTTAATCATAGATGTTTGGTGGCATGCATGAGAGGTGGCTGTTTACTTATGTGAGCAAATTTCTTACTATATTTCTTTTTGTTTCTCACCCACAAAACATAGATCACAGTATCTTACTTTTCTTTTTCAGCTGTCTGAATGATTTAATCATGCAGCAGTGAAGTACATGAGATAACATTTTTCAAAATTCGTTGCACAGATAAGGTTCTATGATTTATCAGGGATATCCATGACACGCCTCAATTCCTTATTTTAAGAAGTTAATAACGGAAATGATCATGAGCAGACTTATATCAGAAGAATAATAAGGCTGCGAAAGCATTAAGTAAGATACAATACAAAATGATTATAATTGTAGAATATTCAATACTTCAGGATGTTTCTCTTTCAGCAAAAAATATTTCTGACAAATGTTATTTTTCTTCGACAAATACAAGCAGGAAGCTAACATTGTACAAGGATGTGCAATATATGTGCAATAGGTGTACACTCTTCTTTTAAATTTTGATTTTTAGCTCAGGACTAGCGCACATCGTATAATTGCTGTTATTACATGAAAAACACGAACCTTGCTGACGGAATGCATCTTGGTGAGTACTACATCCACATTACAAAACTAGGTTACCATAGTTTATATTTCATGCTTCACTGCCTTTGCTTACATTTGTGGTTTAAGTATATTTCTTAAGATCAATAAATGCAATAATCGTGAAAGCATAGACTTTCACGCATATCTGCTAGTAACATACCTTACAAGAAAGCTAATAGCTATAACCTACATTCCACAGTTTAATTTCATTAATACAAAATGTCACAGCTGCGTTGCCTATCCTTCTGAGAAGGAAATTACCCTAGACCACTTGAGAAGATTCCATCTTGCCAATATATAGAAAGGTCAGAATGTCTAGAGCTAGGAGTGACACAGAGCCAGCCTGTCCTCCACGTCAAAAGAGTCATGAACAGTAACCGTTATCCGTTTAGTGAGCACCTTTTGGTTGCATTTGAGTTAAATTACGCTCTTGAATTATTCGAATTTACTCGTTTGAAAGTCATGTTCTGGCATTTAAATCGAGTTTTATGTGCTTTTAAAGTGTTTATATCCTCAGTCCATTGCATATATAATTTTAGAAGAAATTCTCTAGTGAGTTTTGAGGTTCTTGTTATTCCATTTATCAGAAGTGTTCTTTTATGCTATCCTTCCCTTTGACAATAAGGTAGGCCATAATTTTCCCAATTTTGTATAATTAATTCGGTTAAAGTTGGATATTACCGGGCATGGAAACGGAATAAACTTCCCATAAGTCTTCTGCTTGCGTAGGGGGTGACCCTTTCTCCCTCTTTGATGAGAGCTCCGGTCCCCTTAATCCTAAATGTTCGTGGTACTGTCAGCGGAGCTGATCTACCATCGCAGAGATGTTGATCTAGATACTTCTAAAGTCTTAGAGGATCAAAGTAATTATGGCTACCCTTGGGAGGCATAAGACCTCTTCCCTCCGTGTCATGTAAAGACCTGAAGGACCATCAGTACTGTTGGGTCCTTCCTATTCGCTCTTATCACGTCAAAATAAGACAGGAAACACGTTGATCTTGATCTCCCACATGGTCAAGCAACAAACGTTTTGATAGAAATGCAAGCCTTGCCCAGGAAGCAACCCCGATTTAAGCCTCCCTCTGGACCCATCGTCTGCTAGACGGGGTCGCCGTAAAGCCAAGACAGGAAGTTTTAGGCCTCTTTCCATTTCCTTAGGAGGGGAGAAGTTACATCAATAGAGACCCTCCACCTCTCATGAGGTGCATCCTTCTTAAAAGCATTAACGTGGACGCTCTACCAGCTTTCATTTTAGAGTTTTTGTCCAGTATAACAGACGATTAGTGGTGCCTTCTCTATAACGATGGAAGGATATCTACTTCAATCCCACGAATATTCTTCATTGGCAATAACCCCCATGTTTTTCCATCAGTCAAATTTGGTGCGGTTCAGTTGATATGTGAACTCCCTCCTAAAAGAGAGCACAGCAGAAAGGCTGTAAAACGACTAGTCTCCGGCTTACTACTTCCGACTTTTCATGATATCTGATAAGGTCGGAATGTTTCTGCTGTTTCCACACAAACAAAGTTCCTCAGGAGGAACCATTCAATTTGGAGTCTCCAGAATCAAGCAAAAAAGCTGTCAGGCATTGCAAATGGGTGGTCTCCATCAGCCTTTCTGATGCATACATCCGAATTTTCCCTCCAATTGGGACTCGATCGGGAGGTTTTCCAAGTTCGTGCCATGCTGTTCGATCTGACCTCTGCACTCAGGGCCTTTACTAGTGATGTGAGTACTCACCGCCTATCTGAAGTCACAGTAGATGACTATCCGCAAGTACTGTGATGACTCGTTAAACAACAATTGCCTCCTATAATCCCTCAGATAAATTTTGTGTCGCGCCTGTTCCATAATGATCTGGATTGGACTCATACCAAGCTTTAAGAAATAGGAGCTAGTTCTCAGAATTTCATACACGTATGTATGAATTTCTTTACAGATAGGACCCTAG
>JAECUM010083858.1:0-22856 GCA_016617855.1 Megalonaias nervosa | reverse complement strand
AGATTGTTCCTGGTAGAGCCTGCTGCTACGACTCTATGATTACAAACTAAGTAACAGAAAGAGGTAAAACCAATATATTTTGTAGAATTTAACAAATAATTTAATTGTCAAAGTTATAAATGAAAATGTGAGAGGAACATTCATTATTATGAAGTGAATCCAAATAATCCTGATAAAGTTCTATGAAAGTCCAACAGAATGAATAGTCCCGTATAAATTTAAACACCGGAAATATACTAGTCCGCCAAGAATAGTGATGCTGTCACGATGGAATTATCCAGAACTCCTTTGAATAATTCTCATTTCTGCTGAACAGTCCAAACAATATCTAAGTACAAAATAAAACACGTTTGCAGACTTACAACAGGAACACAAGAAATAAGGATGATTCCAAAATAGGAATGAATCCGATTGCTCAGTTCTCTCCTTATACACACCTTCTATTACGACTATATTTCAAAGCATATCCCACGTGACAGATCTTACTTCTCAATTTATCTCGAAACTGCCTATTCTTGTGACCTAGCCCAAGAAATGGGAAGTTACTGAATATCACTAGAACCATCCAAATACCATCAGCCTATGACAAATTAGCCAAAAGTCGTAATTATTAAGATTATTATTGGTAATTGTCAACACATTCATGTATCTATTTATTGATCCTATGTAATTTTACGTTCTTAATATTCCTGAAACAGACCTCAGTCACACTGGCAAAATCTAACTAAAGATAATCTGTACGACTTACAACCATGAATAAAAATTACAAAATTAGATAAAATCATGTACCAGGAGTTACAAAAAGATATAGATATACATAACACTGCGTTTAGGTTTAATGGTGGTCTCTATCTGACGCGGTCTCAAAGTCTCAACTATTCTCTATTACCTATTTGAATAACCAAATTCATTCATTCATAAATAAATTTTGTGCAGTTCATACTTAGATTTTTGGAAATTTACATTTAGTTGGCACTTTATTGCTACCGTTGTGTTGATGTGCCATCAAACGTTACATACATACCATACATACATACATACATACATACATACATACATACATACATACACGTATGTCCCTGTCCTTGTTTTCCTTATACCTATTTCATACATATAATAGCTTTATGTTAACATACCTTACTAGTTTATAACAACAATATTTTGAATCAAATAAACAATATACTGCAAATATTAAATATATAACGTACCTCATAAGTATGTTTAAATTATTGGATGTTTCTTAAAAGATTTTTTTAATAAAAATAGCATACATTTTTTTTTTTTTTAATTTTTTTTTCCCCTTGCCTTCATTGCTGGCACGATATTAATAAGACTGAGGCACAAAATATGATTTTAATGCGAATGACTAATGGTACGCATTGTGCTTGAGTAAATATATTACATGTTTAATGTGTTGTGTATTCATTAATGTCACTTTAATGTTCCATATATTATTATGTAATAATGAAATCAACTGAATGAAATATCTTTTTTGCAGAGGAAATAAGGTCAGTGAGCCATACCTACCTACCTACCTACCTACCTACCTACATTCATACATGCATACATACATACATACATACATACATACATACACACATTACATACATACATTGTTACAACCATTTTGTCACATCATCTGAATTATTCATATATTTGCCACAACATCATCTGAATTATTCATATATTCATTATTGCGGTCTTCATTTCAACACGTGATATGTATCACTTTTGAAGTCCGATATGTAATGCTCTATTGACCCTACAAATTATGTCGATTGTCGCATTCTCTAACAGGGCCGGGGCTCGAACCCGCGACCTCCCGCATCCGGGGCTGACGCTGTAACCACTTAGGCCACTGGAGCAGAGAGAGAGAGAGAGAGGAAACGTGATACCCCCGAATCCTATGAGCAGCAGAGAGGCTGAACCCTACAACTTTTTAGAGACCTTATTTTTGAAAACTAAGGGTTCCTACGAAGGCTGAAAAAAGAAGTTTTTGGCTTAATAATGAAAACTTCTCTAATTGACCAGATTTTTTCACGTGCTGGTCACTACGCGTATGTCGTTCAGCCTCTCTGCTGCTATGGTTTTTATCCAAAAATCGTATCAAGTCCGTTACGATATCTTGACCTCGGATCATGTAAATTTATTGTTACAAAACCAAAGGGAGCAGCTTGTGCTTTTGAAAAGAAATTTTTAAATTTGTTCATATCCATGTCCCCAGAACACCAAGTATAATAAATATTTTGCAGCGTATGATTATCAACTCCGTTGAACACAACTAAAATGTTACAGTTATCCCTGATCACTTTTGGAATTTGTGTATAACGCTGTGTAACATAAATCACGTCTGTGTTTTTATGACGGCCTCGTGAAAATATCCGAGCTGGATTGGATTGTTTGTCCAGCATGACATCATCGTATACCACGAGGTTATTAATGAATCCATCCAGATCATCTACAGATGGCGCTTCATCAATATCAGTAATAAAGTCTATGACTTCACTGTCTTCATGCAACAATTTTGCATTTTCATTAAAATCTTTAAGTACTTCGTAACATCGCTGATCATCTACAGATGGCGCTACTAAATACAATTTATCCCACTTCAGCCATCTCATTATCAGATTAAGCAGTAATTGGGTCTTCCCACTTCCGGACGGACCTATTATAATCATTCTGATAGAATTTGGTAACGCTGGATGGTGCTTTACTGGCTCTTGTTTTCGTGTCGCAGAAAAGTCAATTATATCCATATAATAATAATATAAGTTTATATTGCGTTCGATGTAGAGCAACAACCCCTACATTTGGATTGACAACGGTAACAACAAAAAATAAGAGACGCGCACTTACAGGTAAATGTACAAAATGTGGTACAAGCAAATATAAATTTATTTCGTCCTTGATGAATATCAAGGGTGGTGATATAGCCGCTTCGTTAGGGAAATTGCCAGGAACTCCATGGGCTAAATACCCCGGCGAGAAACACCTTCCGTGATATAATTATTGTGGTCCTGGAACTCGTCTCGATATCAGACTCGATAACAAAGATCAACCAAAACCTGGAGATATTCCAGTAAATAAGATCGATCAAGCGTGTCACATTCATGATGTTGCTTATAAAAGTCCAGATTTGCAACAGCGGCATCTCGCAGATGTAAAGTTGATTCACGCGTTAAATTCTATAACTAATAAATCTCTCAGAGAATCTCTCGCTAGCTTTCTAGTAAAATCTGCTATGAAAGGTAAAATAATTAATCAACTGATTATTATAACGGAATCTGTTTATTATTCCCCGAGAGGATATTGGAGAGGTAAAGCAGCGATTAGCAAACTTGCCGCTTCAGCAAAAGTTTCACGTGATGTAGCTGCAGCGTGGTTAGCACGACAGGCAATATGGCAAATCTTTCTAAGTCCACCTAAAAAAATTCAACACGCACATTTCGATGTCAATGTTCCTAATGAAGTTCATCAAGCGGATATACTGTTTTTACCACACGATACCATTAAAATCGGCAGACGTCAACACACATACAGATACGCGTTAACCGTCGTTGACGTTGCGAGTAGATATAAAGAAGCGGAGCCGCTATCAACAAAAACAGCATCTGAAGTTGCATCTGCGTTTAAACGAATTTATCAGTGAGGATCCGGACCACATGATGGTCTACGATGGCCAAAACTACTACAGGTTGATCCTGGCAAAGAATTCCTTGGTGCAGTATCATCGTTGATGAACAAGCATAACTTTAAAATCAGACAAGGACACACGGAAATTCATCGTGATCAGGCAATCGTTGAACGATTTAATCGAACACTTGCTGAGCGGTTATTCGGGTATCAATATGCGAAGGAAATATCCACAGATACAAGATCTCGTGAATGGGTTGAAAGGTTACCAAGTGTGATAGCTGCGCTGAATAAGGAAATTACTCGTGCAACTTCTATGAAACCGTCTGATGCGATCACAAAAAGATATATACAGATAAAACGTGAATCTACTTCTCAACCAGTACTTGGTAATGTTACAGTTAGATATTTATATGAACCTGGCGAACTTGAAGGAGGTAGAAAAAGAGCAACTGATCCTCTTTGGAGTGAGACCACACACAAAATATCCAGCGTGGTAAGGTCCACAGGTAGACCTGCAATCTACAGATTAGATTCAACTGCTCCTCAGCGTGGATTTGTACGCGAACAATTACAAATAATTCCTGAGGATAGGCAATTACCACCAAGTACACTTTTATAAACTTGCAAACCCCCGACGTCGATTACACTCCAAACAGGTCAGCATCACATTTTCGCGTGTGTGACCAAGACTACTATTAATTCTATCAACGGTAAATTGTCTTGGGTTATTGCTCGAATACTGCCACAACATTATTGCTTTGCAATTTGCGCAATGATTATTTTGTCGTTGTTTTAACATCATAATAAATTCAGCATCTATATCAAAATCGCGATTATTTTTTTTGTCACACTGTTTATAACTGGCTATTTTTTTATTGATATCAACACTGTTACTGATTTCTTCGGTTATTACGCAATCCATGATAACCCGTTTCAGTTGAGATATTCTTCTAACTCGAGACACTGCGAGATAAACTAAATTTGACCACTCAATACGATCATCGACGATCCAAATACTAGTATCAGTGATAGTTAATCCCTGCGACGAGTGAATCGTTATAGCGTATCCTAACGTCCATGGCGATTTATCCATGTTTAACGCGTTCTCAACAACGTCAACAGCGACTAAAACAATATCATTTAACACAAGATTTTGTATTCCGACACCAGGAATCTCAACATCAACATTTTGTTGTCTAGTATCTGCTGGGCGATAACACAGCGGCACAGGTAACGTTGGGAATTTTTCCTTATGTAACGCAAATAATTTCTCCTGCAGTTCATCACGAACTATTTTTCTATTCGCAACTATCAAATCAGCGGGTCTCCATAAGGTCCAAAAATCATTCATGGACGTTTCTGGAATTACCTCACGCATTACTTCACACTGTATTTTATCTGGCTGTAGTCGTATTAATCTTTTAAATTCTTTTAGCGACTCATCAATAGCTCTATGATCATCAGTTATTTCTTCGTAATAATCTACAAATGTTTTCAACCACTCATGTGGAGACTGCCCAACAAAGGGTGGCGGTTGACCATGATCACCACACATAATCACAGCAGTATTCTTTAGTAACAGCCAATCAAGAAATATTTGTAATACCTCCAGCGACACCGTACATATCTCGTCCCATATATTAATTTTTGTATATATTTTTCACCCATCCGCGATGGAGTCCATAAGTCTCCGCACCATCTAAAGAAACTATGATATGTATACGATTTTACACCTCGTTGTTTTATTTCCCTGGCGAGTTTGTGCGTCGGTGTCAAAACAATCATATCTAAACTCATGAATAAGTTAATCGCGCGTGTTGTTTTACCTGAACCTCCACACCCATTAAGATAAACAGTCTTATGTCTAGATACAGGATCATACACGGATGGTGCAGATGATTTTGATATTTGATCACTATTTCTGTAATATGTCTCCGCAATTTCAACATCGGCAGATTCAGAATGACTAAGTATATTTTCTTGTTTTATCCTCCACGTTCCCCATTCACCATTACCAAGTTTTAATAAATCTTTATATTTTTTGTGTATATAAAATGAATCCGTAGCAACTCTGACAGCGTAACGAGGAAATTTGTTTATCATCGATAATAGATTTATCGAAACGTACGCTAGCATCGAAGATCTTAAATGAGTAAACTGCGGTGACTCGCCATCAGTATAGCTCACAATGGTACCTAGTTTTGTTTCATCTGATAAATAAGCATTACATCGGCTTATAAATGTGTTTTTCTCCATCGTATCAGCGATTATAAAATCGAGTTCAGCATCGTCCATAATCAATCTTGTACACGCTCGTTTATGATCATGTGATCCTCCTTGAGTAAACTTACCGATTATTTTTCTGCCGAGATCCTTTGCAAGTTTCTCATCGTGTTTAGCATCAAATACATCAGGTTCTGGCAACCAAACTTGTTTCTGCACGCGGTATGATATAATTGCTTCAGTTACTTTCAACGATATTAAAACTTCAGCATCAAGCATATATCTTAGCAGAACTATTGGAGCCCAATGTCGCTCTGAAAAATGTCTTCCAAACCACGCATAAACAATCGGATGGAGATCCGAATGTAACTCAAACGACTCTATGCGGGCGAATCCGGTTAAGTCAAAATCTGGTAAGGGTCCGTTTATCGCAACCCTGGTCATGTCATGTGTAGGATGTCCAAATCTCTTAAAGTATTTAGAACAATCTCCATATCCAAGAAAACTTCCAGGATAACACGCTACCATATCAACCGAGATAACGTCGTTGTAATCGTATCTAGTATTCCACAATCCACCGTGCCCGTATTCGATACAACTCCTCACGACATCTTCAAGAAATTCCGATCGTGTCGGTTTCCACGAGTTTTTCTCCTGAGCGAAATGAGCAGCAACCGATGGTACGGTAAAACAATTACTTAGTAATTGTCTAACTTTGACATCGTCAGAAGTATATTTCAGCGCAAGGTTTTCCATTTCCTTATGAAGAGATTCTGTACGATAAATATCACCGTTAGACCGTACAAATTGATCATGATGATCATATTCCGAACTCTGAAACAGCCACACAGAAACAGGGTCACGTTTGCCAATATCACCGATGGCATCGAATACATCACCGTGGTAAAATTTAACCATTCTTTCTCGCGGAAATACAGTTACAGCATTAGTCCATGCATGTGCGTTATGATCAATGATTGTTATAGGGTTTCCATTTTTTTTATATATTTTGGTTTGTACAAAATCTCTCCGGTTAATGTCTTCACTGCTACTGGAAATCTTAATAACTTTTCTAGCTCAGCAACGTCGCTGATAGACGCTCCAGCATCTTTAACTTTTTCAGCCCACATATTTATTTTTTTACGTCTTAAATCTGTCAAACCGTTTCCCCGTATCGCGTTTGTGAAGTGTTCTATAACTCGCTCAGCTACACAATTTATTCTTGACAATTTCATTTTCTTGAGATCCCCAACGTCAGGTTTATCATTTAACGGATACAGCGCGTACACTACCGCAGTCACTGGATACGATCGCTCATAATACGGCTTGTCTATTCCAGTCAGTATTCCTGGTTTGGAATTTTCACCAAGGACAATATTATTCCCTGACTTCTGGACGGATTCACGCTTGTCTCGGATGATCCAAACATCATCGTCAGTCTTTACAATAAATTTTACTAAAATAATATATTTCCGAACAAGGTAGTCAATAATCTCTCTTCCTCGTTTGTCACTCATCACATATGCGGTATTTCCAATTCTGAACGTCGACCACACATGAGCCGCACCATCGTCGCGAAACTCCTTCTTGGCTTCACGGATACGTTTAGTTATATCCGCATTCGTTAAAGCTAGATCTTGCATTAGGAAACTAAATTTATGTAGTCTGTCAAGATCAAATCTAGCGGTGGCAGGCTCAATTGCGGATAATTCCTGCATATTATATTTAAGGCAAATATGTATTTAAATTGGAGTTTTAATCAATATATATGATTCAACCAAATCACTATTGCCGCTGGCTTAAGATTGGTTACACGTCTCCGTGTAACAAAAATTGCGTAAACGAGTTCTGCAGTTATCACATGCAATGCGTTAGAAACGGGAGTTTAGGACCAAAACCGTGCCTGCGGTGTGGTGTTGGAGTGCGAGGAAAGACTCACCTGTGTGCGCAATGTGGTGGTAAAAAATACAGAGAGTTGAAACGATATTACGATAAAAAATATAACGCTGAATCTATTATAAAACGCGAAGAAGATTATCTGGCTAGATTTTCAAAACAATGATTTAAACAAATAGTATATTGTATATAAATGGAGCAAAATGAGTTTGTGTCACATCCAATCCTCACCAATTATGAAGCGTCTCGTAATGGCATCATCAGGAATTGCAGACTGAAAAAACCAGTCGGTAGTGTTACCAATACTGGTTATCTTGTGTTTAATACCAAAGGAAATAAACATTATTTATCACATAGATTTGTCATCGAGTGTTATTTTGGACTGATCAAAGATGGGTATGTGGTGGATCACATCAACGGCAATAAACTTGACAACTCACTTGGAAATCTACGTATTATCACGCAAAGTGAAAACTGTAAGTTTGGGAAAACGGGTCGCGCAAGATATACTGTAAAAGCTGTTAAATCCGTGAATGCAGAATCTGGAGAAGAAATTATGTTCAAGTCAATTTATTCCGCTAGTAAATACTTTAACATAACAGGCCCTTCAATGAAATACGTGGCAGACGGGGTTACAAAATCTGCTTTTTTTTTCAAATTTGGGCAGAATATTATTTTCCAGTACTTGGTATCAGATGATCAAGCGAGACTGAGGCAAGCATAAAACTTAGTCAGTATTGCAGTTATCCGCACTTATGTTAGGAACATAATAGTACATGATATTATTTAGCTTGCAATCTGCATATCATTCAGAAAATATTATAAGATCTTAAGATGGTTCTCCAGAAGAGGGTTAAGCAAAAGATACATAAACTGTATTCGATGGCACAAAACATTCTTTACTTAATCAGATTTAACTATTTTTTATAAAGTTTTTATTTTGTTCGATTTTTTATCAAATTTCTCGTTTTTTACGCTATTTTGTTGATTTTTTCAGGCATTTTAGTCGATTTTATCATTGTTTTTTCGTTGAGTTTGCTCGTTTTCGTTGGGTGAAATCCCCAGGAAGGTTAACGGAAATTAACATTAGGTTTTAAATTTGTTGATCAAATACTGGTTCTTTCCGGATTTTTATCGTAATTCGCTAGCAAAACGATCATAAAAATCTACACAATACGAGCAAAAGAACTGGAAAAAACCAGTATTTGATCAACAAATTTAAAACCTAATGTTAATTTCCGTTAACCTTCCTGGGGTTTTGACCCAACGAAAACGAGGAAATCTAACGAAAAACTCTGCACAACAAGCACGGGCAATATTATATATATTTTGTACTTGTTTATGATACTTGATACCTACTGAAACATAATGGTTGGTTCTTTGATACAATATATAAGATATACTTGTCAATATCCATGTGTGTAGGTTGCATTATATATATACTAAGCAGAATATGTTAGTTTTCCCAAGGATTTTGTTTAGCTATTACCACAGTCAATGGTCCATCATTATCGCTGTCATTTTCACTCGTATTTTCACAATGCTCTCTTAACTGTCTTATACGAAAGTTCATAATTTTTTTCTGTTCGTATTCATGAGATAATTCTAGCTTGATTTTGTCAATAGCGTTTGAGAGAGGCACAAACAACTTTACCTGATCATCAGTGACAGTTGCCAGTGACTTTAACATTCCTTGCTGGATAACTTTCATGAATTTATAATCAGCAGATAGCGTGAATCTGTTCTCGTTTCTGCGTTGTTGTAATGAGTCAAAATCACATAGAATCTTTTCAGCATTAAGATTGTCAGATACATTGATACCGTTATGTTGTAATTTTTTAATCGCAGAAACAATGACATTGATATTTTCAAAATTCATTATATAATAAATGTATATTTAATATAAAAATAATATTTTTGGACGGTACTATATTTTTACAAAACATATATCACAACACAACTCCATATGAACTTCTAGCTTGTTATATAACATGCTGGCAAGTTCAGGAGCATTCTGAATTAATCCCCATGTGATCCCCTAAGGTGTCAAACAACATCTTAGTAGGACTAGAGGAAATTCCGAAAGACGAAACACAAACCCCATGTGATCCCCTAAGGTGTCAAACAACATCTTAGTAGGACCAGAGGTCACACATAAACTGATTGATGAACAATGATTATATATTTTTATGGTCATGTGATGTTGATTTTTGCGGACGGCACATTTTGACCTTTGTGAACCCCCCGGTTGCCTTTTGACATCCGAGCAAGTTCAGAGGTCACATATAAACTGATTGATGAACAATGATTATATATTTTTATGGTCATGTGATGTTGATTTTTGCGGACGGCACATTTTGACCTTTGTGAAACCCCCGGTTGCCTTTTGACATCCGAGCAAGTTCAGAGGTCACATATAAACTTAATTAAGGACGATTTATGATTATATACAATGTATACAATGACTATATACAATGAAGATAATGGGTATATACAATAAAGGTAATTATGATATATACAATGATGATGATGGCCTTTTCTCTATTTGTAAATATATAAACTAGCACACCCACCCCCAAATATCAAATCCGTAGGGGTGCAAAACTGACACCTACTACGTGTTGACACGTGGGTAGGTATACTAATTTCTATTCACAAATAGACTGGGGCTGGCCAAGGCCCCCAATAGATTATAAATCTTGGCCTAAAATCGCCTCCGCAGACAATTTGCCTTCTCGGGTTTCGAACCACCGACGCCAGGATGAGAGTTTCAACGCGCTAGCAATGAGCTATCGGACCTTGTTATAAATATATACTGAAAAAGTTAATATGTGTTTACCAAAAGCACAATAGCCTATTTCCTAAAAACTATAGTGTTCTTAACAAAAACCACAGTTTTCTGTGTAAAATGGGATTTTATATTTCTAGTTTCCAAAAAATATAGAAATATATATAATTCTGCATTAACACTGAGTCTATGCGTATAAGCCGTTACCAAGGAGATTGATTTAGTCATAGCGTATTCTTAAAATAACTTTACGCAGCGATCGGCCACACAGATACAGGCAATAATCAATAACAGAGCTAATTATGCAGCCACAGCCTTCTAGACAGAGTAACTAGACAATAGATTTCGATTGCCTGTGTGCACTATGAGAAATCTGTGCGCGGATTTTATGTAAACAAAGAATAAAGTATTATTATTTTGTCAGTTACTGGTTGCCACAATATATAGGGAAAGTTGCCGATTAGCATTGAATGAGACCGCCGGCAAGGTTATATATATATATTGACAAGTATATGCTATGCTGTATTGTATACCAACCATTATGTATCAGGTATCATAGACAAGCACTATGCATCCGGATATTTTTGTTGTTATGATCTCACATACAGATTTATATTTAGTTCTTCATTTTGCAAATCCAGAATGTGACCTACCTGGTCTGTAAGTTTAAAGTGTATCCTTGATAGTAACGGGTTGTGTACACGTAGATATACGGGATTTATTGGCTCTGATACAATCAACCAGCCGGGTGGATCGCGCGGGGAAAATGTGTATAATATGTACCCTTGCTGGGCCTGGTTAGACTTAGAAAGATCTACTTGATAGCTACCTTCAATAATATCGCATACCAGATTGACTGCAATTACTGATGTTATATTTACAATGCCCGGCGATATGTGACGTCCGGTACTGTACGGGTCGTTATTATGTTTTAGTATAACCGGTGGTGGGTTTTTTTTCCTCCATGATTCAATTACTCCGGGATAATATTCTTCAATAAGATCGTCAAGTGATTTCTTCATTTTAGCGTTATTTAAATCTGGTATAATAAATGTTTGTAAATCTTTTTCTGTTATTTTGTAATGATTAAGAAATAATTGCTTACGTTCTATATTAGTGTAAATATATTCATTAAGATTAGTTGCAATGTTTATAATACTTCGATTGGCGATGTATAAATCGAATAAGATACCATTTAAGTGTTTTATTGACACGATTATCTGATTTTTTACATCATCATCATAATGTTGAGATAATGAAATAAATAAACTTCTTAAATCATTAAACGTTTTATCGTATTCAGGTTTAAGAGTATCTAAAAATCTTTTAAAAAATCTTACATCAACAATCTGTCGATTCCCCCCCCCCCTGGCTTCTATGACGAAATCAAATGCTGATTTAGTTATCTTAGGGATTCTTTGACCGTCGAAATCAGTAAAGTAATATCTATTGTCGTTTGGATCAGATTCAAAATTTATATAACTCCATGGATCTTTATTTCGATATTCTGGGTCTTTAATGAATCTTTTTTCGCTTGTTTTAAATTCATTTTTAGATGGCTCTGAAACTCCATTATAAATAGGTGCGACTTCAGGCCATCCTAACACTGATTTGATCAAACTTTGATAAATATCTACGATATAATCAGGAGAATTTATTTCAATCACCGCTGATAGTGTTGGTTCGTAAACAGTGATCGCTATTTTAGATTCTTTCCCTGTGATAGATTTAATTCTGCGTTGGAACTCGTCATTAATCTGTTCTATTTGATAACTGCCCTTTGAAATTCCAACAACTTGCCAATCAGGACTACCGTCAGGTTTATTCTTATTCGCAAATACCAGTGAATTATTTGCTGGTTGTCCACCAAACGGTTTTGACCTGATATTTGGCCAACTATGATAAACTCGTAATCGTGCTAATGCTATCTCGCTTGCTGGAATTGCAGTTGGAAAATTAACGCTAAATTCAGGATTGTTTGAACTTAATGATATCATAGCAGTTTTTGACGGCGTTGTATTAGCTACGATCTGCTGTAATAATTCTAACGATGACATTATTTAAAATACTCCGTATTTAATTATTATTTTAATAGAGCGGAAATTCAACCCTCCACTTTATCATTAGAATCCACTTTGAATGCCTCATGATAAGTTTCCATTATCGTTGCGAACTCCTCATCGGATATTTTACCATCGCTGAGGTAAGCCGAAAGATACGATGATAGTTTAGAATAAGATGATGTTGCTGTGTGCAATTTCATTATGTACTCGTTTAGTTTATCATTTGTACAAGTATATATTTTCTTAGCGATAATACTGAAAATACCTGCGCATGTTGTTGCCGTTGAAACTATAATTGTTACAACTGCAGGCGCTGTCATCGTTATTGTTGATAGTAATAATCCAGTTCCAGCAATAACAGCAGAAACCGAGTATACCATTATATCAATAACAACCATACGTCGCCGATATTTTTTACCTTTATTGTATAATCGTCGATGATATTTTTTAGTTTGGTTTGACACTCACATACTTGAGCGTATCTGTGACGTTGAACATCGATAAATGACTCTTGATTCATTATATTTATCTAGATAACTAATTGAGGAGTTTCACATACAAATTCCAAGCACCACCAGTATAGTGCTCTGGTCAAATTTTTATCAGATGCCTCCAGCAGAAATGTTTCTTCCACATCTTTATTTATTATAACGGATACAACTCCAGAAAAAGTATCGATTGAATGACGCCATGGAAATGTAGTAAATATACTGAATTTTGCTATGCTAAATATAGACAGCCTGTATACGCCAGTAATTTCTGTGGTGTGTTTGAGATTATTATCTTGCAGTGTCCATACTCCTAATCCTGATGCTACTGTGTATACTACGTTGAAGATCTGCTTGTGAGGCATTCCAGCAAGTAACTTTGTTACTAGATTCGTTTTTTCAACGATATTAGGAATTCCACTAACAATATCGTTGATTTTCATGTTAATGTCGGTAAGTTTTATGTCAACGACTGGTGGATTTCCAAAAAAGTCATGAATAGATCTGTTTATATTTCTACGAAAATTCAGAAACGTTTGCACGTGATTGGTAAAATCATTTCTAACAGCGGTAATTTCATCATTGGCTGTCATTAATGATTTATTGCTATCATCGACGTATTTCTTCGTTGCAGCCTCAAAATCTGTTTCTGGTGTTCTGAGATTATTAATACCATTATTATTCATGTCGAGAAATGCACGCATTATACCACCGCTCACTGACACGTACTTGGGTTCTTGATCATCGACGTATTTTTTTGTTGCTGCGTCTGTATCCGAGGTTGGGTTCATAAGATATGTAATTTTTCTTCCTGACATAATAATGTCACCGGTAAATACATCACCAGTTTTCTTAACATAATCGTTAGCTGATTTACCGGAATCCTGTATTTTACCATGATCAGTGAAAGTAACGATATTATTAACAACCGCGTTGGGAATTCGTACAAGTACATCTGGTAGTTGTATGTTACTCGTTTTTAATCGTCCTTGTTTGTCCTGAAAACGACGACTTCATTTTGATCCACACTTGTGATATTTAATAAATCATCGATTTCATTTCTGAGCTGATCAAGAGTAGCATATTTAGATAAATCGACTTTCTGAGTTCTACCTGAGGATCTTCCATAAATATCTACCATTATATTTACTGATATCTGTTTAAGTGTGATGACGTAGTGTAGTGAACGCGTGCACGACTTTATGAGGTGGCGCTGTTGATTTTGATACAGCATCAAGCACAGCGGGGGTTTCATGACCGCATATTGGAGGATCAGTTAATTTTTGTGTTGGTAGCGTTGAAGACCAGATTGGAATACTTTTATCGCCGGTAACGTACTCTAAAAATTCTTTTGTTGGTGCTAATCCATACGAATCGAAATAAATAATTCCACGTGGATCAATTGCATATCCGACCCAGTGCGTGCCTGGGCCAGAGTTTTTATCGAGATTAACAATACCGGTTTCATGTTGCATTGCAACGGTAGGTAATTGATCGCGCATAAAATCACCTCTGAAGTTTTTATTTTTAATTTTTTAGCAGCATTAAGTAAATCAAAATTGGACATGGGTGATATGAGTAAACTGTCCCGGGAAGTCTTAGACCCTTTCCGTACCACGAATGCGGGGTTCCTGGTAGTCTTAGGCCTTTTCCCTTTTTTTTGGAGGTTTTTATTCCTTGTCCGGTTGCCTTCTTTAATGCCATTCCAGCAGCGGTTCCAACAGCACCTAGCGCAGCTGCTTTTGCAACAGCTGGGGCTGCAGCGGCTATTAATGCTGGTATAGCTGCGAGAAGTGGAAATATACCACCCGTCTTAGCGATATCTTTGATGGCGCCCGCAGAAAGATTAAGTTTTATACCTGTATTTGATTTTTTGGCTTCATTGAAGTTTCTGAACTGACGCTCGGTCAACGATAATTTATTTGAACCGCTCATCTGTTCTCGCTTTAGCGATATTTTTATTCCACAGTTATTTTTTGATGCTGATTGTAGCTTTTTAATCTGACCAGGAGTCAGACTCACACCAACGTGATGATATGACAGTATTAATATTATGAACGATCTAATTACATGTTTAGAAAATATTTTACATATTTTCTACTGGAGCATCAATAACTCTCATTCGTCCACCAACACCTTCGAGCAACATCGATTTATCGCTGAGTATAACTGCGATTGCTCTATAATTAGGAACAGCTCCAACATCTCTATTAACACGAGCTCGAAAATGTATATCTACAACAGATTGTCTGGTTAAATCTAAATGTTCTAGTGAAAAGTAATAAATCGGATACAGCGCTGTAAAATCTAGCTGCGATATTTGTAAACCAGTATCAATGTTTTGATCACGTCCCATGAACGACATAAGACGATGATATGCACGTGCTACATGATTTTGATCGAAATTTAACAAAATATCCTCGGATGGTTCTTGATGTCCATTAATCCTTAATGAAACCTCAGAAATACCAAGATCGTCAAATATCATAATACTAAGATTTTGCGAGTTTACTCGTGCAGTATTTTGAAGCGCAATAAATATATGTCTTGGTGCAGAAACACCCTGCTGAGAAGCTATTTGCCACGTAAATAAACCATTAATTGCACCATCAACAGCATCTGTGGTCATAGTCAACCATGACAACGTTGATTTACCGCCTTGACTCATAACAGATAGCAACCGGTCTTCTTCAGATATTGACGGAGTCATCACTGGCATCCACAATGAAAGTTTTGTTAGTACTACTATACCAGGATCAGTACCGGGGGGTCGCCAGACTGCATCATCGTCTGTGCCTTTTCGTACTAGTACAACTGTTTGTTTGGCTCCGAAAATAACCTTTCTGACAGTTCTACAGAATCCAAAGATATGTGACAGTGGAATTGCACATGAAAATGTTCTCCAATCACCTTTCAACATTGATTTACGTGATCTAAATCCTAAGTTGAAATCTGGATCAACACCATGAATCACCGGCCACACATCAGCATCAGCGTTGTTGGCGAAGTTTCTTGGTCGTCTTATTTCATATTGCCGATGCTCTGGAGAATCAGTTGTATCCTTTGCAAACATCATTGATGGACCAGCTGATCTTGAGTAATCGTCGCTGTATCTTGCAAGGCCTAGTATTGTCGTGGCAACGTCGACTTCTTTCTGAATTGATTCAATATTTTTTCCGTCAATCATGTATGTAGCGCTATCAAACAACGCCATAATATCATTATTAACAAAACCAACACTAACTTCAGCTCCATATGCTACTGGTGCTGCAGGAGCAGCGTTATTTAAAATTTCACCTTCTACTTCAATAAATGCCTCAGCGGGTAGGAAATATCTACTTGTATCCTGAACCTGTAGTTCGATTCGTCCACGCTGATCTGGCATTCGTGCGTCATAAGAATAATACTGATAATCGCGCACAGACTCATCTTTGAGAACTGGTGCGTCCATGTCAAACGCGGGGTCAGATATGCGCTTAAACATTTTTATTATTATCGTCTTCGTCTAACACGAAGACCACTTCGGGAAGTGAGACCAGCAGTTATATTTTTTTCTTTGTCTGACATCGGGACATCAGCCAACTCCGCTAGTTTTTGATTAGCGGCTTGATTTATTATTTTACTTACACTTGCGGGCATCACTTCAGTGCTAGCCAATTTCACAGGTTGAGGTCGGACCGCTTGTGGTCTGCGTATTAATCGTGATAGTCTATCTTTGATTGCTGAGAATGCTTTGCTAGCAATATTACCAACAGCGCTTATACCTTTTTCACGAACAACATCAATAGCTTTCATTCCTAGTTGCTTTGCAATCGGTATTGCTTTGGGGGCTATTCTTCTAAACAGACCCTGAACAACATCACCTAGTCCATCTCCGTAGGTTGCTTGTATACTGGTAATCGAGAGTTTATTACCCTGACCATGGTAGGTCCACGTTGAGTACCATGCACGATCATTTTGTTATTAATTGACTTTATCACTAATTGTATCTAATCACTATGGTAGTCATCGGCGATTTCATTAATGAGAGACCGATATACATTAATATCCATGATACCGCCTGTAAATAATCGTTTGCAAATATCAGCTGCTTCATTAATGATTTCTGATGAATTATTACCAGCTCGTTTTTCCCAATGAGAATTTCTAGTCGATCGACATCAGCAAGGACATTATTGGGACAAGTAATAAGACCACTTCCTAGACCACTTCCAGTTGCGCCGGGAGCGTCTTGAAATTCTTCCTCAGTTTGTCGTGGTGATCTCAATCGTCTCATTGTTTCTCGTCGTTCTTGTTCTCGTTGTTGTAGCTCTTGTTGTAGTTGTTGTGCTCGTTGTGGTGATGGTATTTTCGGTAATTCTGGATAATCACTTCGTGATTACTCAAATGGTTCTGATGTTTTTTGTCGTTGTTGTTGTTGTTCTCGTCGTTGTTGTCGTTGTCGTTGTATCTCTTGTTGTCGTTGTAGTAGCTTGTGTTGTTGTAGTAGTGGTTGCAGTCGTGGTAGTGGTTGTTGTAGTGATGGTAATTTAAGTTGTGGTGATGATAGTGGTGATAATTCAAATTGTGGTGGTTGTGATAATCGTTTACTTTGTTCAACCTCTTCTATATATCTATGTACATTCTCATCAAATTTGTTAAAACTTATAATATCTTCATTAGATCTGATTTCTGGAATACCAGTAGCGACGCGATATACATCTCTGATCCAATTGGCAGAGCTTAATGATTTAATGTATTCTGGTTTTACATATTTTTTTCTTTCATAATATCCAAACGCGGCAATATCAAATAATTGGGTTGGGTTCCTGGTAGCAGCAATACCTTCAGGTGTAAATTTATCTATTATCTTAGTTCTGTTTCTTGGTGGTTGTGGTTGTGGTGGTGGTTGTGGTGCTTGTGGTGCTTGTGGTGGTGGATGAGCTGCTTGAATACGACCAGCAATATCAACAGGCAATGTTGCAAGAGCTCGTTGTGTTGCTTCGGTTGCTGTAACAATTTTCTTCGTTGGTTCGACAATCGGTTTAAATAATTGTTCTGTACCTTCTGTAAATTCCACCTGAGACTCCTGACGCGATTGTAGTTGTTGCTTAACAGAATCACGAACAGGTAGATATTTTTTAATTGCCTCTAGTCGCTCTCGAGCTAATTTAGCTGAGTGTGGTTCTCCAATACTCATTATTGATAATATTTATACTGGCTGTTTAATTTATAGCAGCAGAGAGGTTGAACGACATACGCGTAGTGACCAGCACGTGAAAAACTCTGGTCAATTAGAGAAGTTTTCATTATTAAGCCAAAAACTTCTTTTTTCAGCCTTCGTAGGAATCCTTAGTTTTCAAAAATAAGGTCTCTAAAAAGTTGTAGGGTTCAGCCTCTCTGCTGCTCTATGGGAGTACTATAGGAGATAATATAATAGCAAAAAATTATATTACGATAATCCGAGTTAAACGGATACAAATTGTCAACTACGCCACATCGAACCTAGGGCTGCGAATTACTCTCAAACTCTCTCGTCTAAGAGTTCATCCGCCAAAGTTGATAGAGCTTAGTTGTGAATAATCGCATTCGTGATCAGCAGACACACTCGCTTGGCGACACGCTTGTATATATCAATAAAGAATTTAATGGTTTATTTGCTCGACAGTTTGCGATAAAACAAGTTGAAACTATTTCACTTCATATTCTTTATATCTTAGCGATCTACTGTTATTCACAGAAAAATAGCAAACAATCTCTTCTTCAAAAAACTTTAATGAATTATACTACAGTTATCGTAACTGGGGCTATGCTTGTTCATTACAGTTATTGTAACTTGGGGTTATGCTTGTTCAGCTGTTTAATTTGGGGCTATGCTTGTTCCTTACAGCTGTTGTAATTGGGGCTATACTTGTTCATTACGGCTATTGTAATTTGGGCTGTGCCTGTTAATGAAAAAGATGAGTAACATTTCAAATTAGTGCATGACGTCTGCTGCTGGTGGTGTATGAAATTTTATGTCTTCCCTTAATTAAGAAAATGTTGCGTGATTCGAGTTGGAACAATATTACGGTCATCACTATCAAGCCCCACTTTTGATTGGCTAAAGAAAGCAGTCTTAGTAGGACTCAATAAAAACCTTTTTTCAAGTGTTTTTGTGTCCAAGTAGAATATTTATCAGATATTTTTTGTCCAAAAATCTCGTTTTAAAAGGAAAAGCACAAATTTAATGGTGAAACCTATTTAATACGTGTATCATAGTAACATCTTTCCACACAAAAAAAAAATCATAGGTTTCCCTTTGACAATAGAAGGTGGCAAACTTTGGATACATTTTGGAAGCAAAAATGCGATTTATGCGTTTCACATGATATGTATGATGAATTTTCCTATCTTTTTCAGTGCCAATATTTTGTTGAAATAAGAAACACTATATAAGTAACAAGTATCTTAAAAATGTTTATATACAATTTTGTATGAGTTGCTAGATAACGCAAACTCTAACGTACTGGTTACATTAAGTAAAATTTATAGAACTGATATTTAAGGCATTCTAATCCGGTAAAAACTCTGTCATGCTATTTTGTCATGTATACCCATCCTTACATTGATCAGATTATCTCTTTCCCTACTCTTCCTTGATTGCTATACCACCTCCATTAATAATTTATGATTGCATTTAATCTCGTATGTATGTTGTTAGACCAGAGTTGGCAATACAATTATGCTCGGTTCTGTACTCGTTCTGTCACTGTTGGATAATTAAAGGATTAAAATAATCAATGTATATGTTACCCCCTTCAAGGAACACATGCATATACAAGGACAATGTTTAGTCTCATCTGCATTTAAATAATAAGAAACATTTGCTCGTTGGACCTAAAATGGCGTTAAACCTACAACAAAACAACAACAATTACACACTGTATTAACTCATTAACCCCTGGCACCACATTCGTGAGTCAGGAGATAGTACCCTACTTCCGAGCTCTGAAGTGTCAAGGTCAATTAAGATACACCAGACTGGGTGGTATTACAGAAACGTAGACAGTCGTAACTCTACACAGATACAACATGATTTGTACTTTCTACTCACACCATAAATACAGAAGGAAAAACGTATTTTTTGAGACCCGATTTCATTTACACCAAACCTTCCCCAGTAGTGCGAATCGGATTTTGTGTCTGGATTTTAGACTTTTGGTCTCAGTTCACAGCAGACCAGTCTGTACTGCACACAGACAGGCGAACCTTTGCAAAAAGTAGGCTAAGTTGGGGATTTCAAGTAAAAAGTTGCCAGGACACGAAAATTATGGTCCAATAAGCAAATAAAAAACAAAATGGAGACTTTTATCCGTCTGCACATGCGCGAGCGAAATAGCCAGTGAAAAACGACGTTTCGAACACAACTAGGCACTAGGCCAAGTGGAAATCACTTGGACGCAGATTTTTGGGGATGTAGTTAGAAGCAGCCCACCAAAATGTGTTACCTACTCGTATTTCAGGCGAAAATGACAAAAATCTCCAGGGGTTAATGAGTTAAAATATACATGCGTAATGACTAGCGAATACACACTTTGGATACCCACCTACTCCCTCACTCACCCCTAATTTATACATTTTAGTTAAATATTCACTGCAGAGAAATCAATTTACATAGAGAGATTCCACTCTTTGGTTAAATGCGGCTTTCAAATACTACTGTGCAATGGCTGGTCAATACACACTTAAGACACCATTGTGCTTACATAAAGATTTTAAATTTACAAGAACAAAGAGTTAGACAAAGCTATGCAAAAGGTAGAAACGGTATGTGTTAAGGCATTGGAAGCATATATATCACAGTATAGATCATTTACCAGAGTATAACAGCCTTTACAAAGAAAAAAAATGGGGAAGAGAGCACGAGAGTGAGGAAATTATTCAACAAAGTGTTCGTATCGCCATATTTCCCTCAAACCGCAACAGGGAGCCAGGATTGCCGAGTGTTTAAAGAGTCCGCCATTAAAGATCATTCACATCTAACCTTTGTCGGCGTGGTGGGTTCGACTCTCAGATTTACCAACGTGAGTATATGAAAAAGCTTGCAGGCAGCTTCCCGATTTTGATTAATTGGATTGGATTTACGCCGTTTATCGCCTATTGGCACTCGCAAGTCGTTTGCGTACTACGTAATTTATGCGATTAATCATCATTACCGTTCCACCAGAGCAAGCCGCAGAAAGAAAGGGCACCCCGAATCCCCTCTTCTGTGTATCTTCTGCCTGAGGCTGTGACCTTTCACTCCAGCAGCAGAAATTACATGTGCTTAAAATCTACGTCCAGTTTCCTATTTTTTTATGCGGACCGATCCCAAACCTAGATCCGAGTGGAATATTCCTGAATTGTGAATTTTCCTACTTTGTAATAGTTGCTATTTTTCCTGTACTATCAGTACTTGTATTTTCTGAAAAGTTTGCCGAATTTGTTTGGCTTAAAGCAGCCGTTGTTTATTGCGATCTCATTTCGGGTGTTTCCATGACTTTGTAAATGAAATAAATCAGTGTCCATGAGGACCAAACAAATTTTAGTCTAAAGAGGGCTTTCCTGGGTCACAATGAAAACCCTATTTGAGAAGGATTGGTGATTTTTTTTTGGGGGGGGAGGAGGGGAGATGTATGTGTACTCTGCCGTATGCAAGTTATAGATGTATATGTATTATATCTGTGATTCTGGTTGTGTGGTATAGATTTGTGCTTCTTTTACGGTAGGGTGGGTATGAGGGATATTCGTGTTTGGGCGTTTGTGTTATTTATTGATAATAGCAAGTTCTTTTCTGCAGGTTCAGGTTTTGAGCGATTCTTTTAATTGTTTGGTTTGGCAATTGCTTTTCTGTTTTTCTTCTTTTCCTTCGGTGTCTGCTTCTTTCCCTGCTATTCTTTAGCACTGCAGATTCGTTGTTTTCCTGCTCATCTTTAGTACTCTGTTTTCGTTGTTTTTTATTCTGTTCCTGATCTTTTTTCATTTCTGCTACTACCGCCATTTTCACTTGCCTTGCTGTGTCGTTGCTATCTTTTCCTGATCTTCTTCTGTACTGCTATTTCTGTTCTTCGTCTTCTTTAGCAGCAGGAAGGGTGAACAGACCTGTTTCGGGAGCAGTTATTTCGTGAAATTACGCATTTCCCAAAAATGGGTAGACAAGCATCAATAACAGGAGGGTGAACAGACCACTTTTTAGAGCAGTCCGTTTTTGAAAATAGAGCTTCTTGCAAAAATGAAAAATGCAAGGTCAATAACGTTAAACCGAGACTTCTAACCGACCGAGACTTCTAACCAGGTTAGCTCATTTTTGTTATTTTATCTTTTGACGCTTGCATTTTCAAATTTTTATGAATCCTCGTTTACCGACCCCCTGGTGTAAACACCAGGACACCCACTGTTGGTCGTCCCCTCTCTGCTGCTGTGTGGCATAATTAAATCATTATTATATCAATAATAACGCTAGCCATGGAATCTCATACAGATAAACTTGCTCGACAGCGACTAGAGGCAATTAAAAAATATCTTCCCCTCCGTGATTCTCTCAAGCAACAACTACAACAGCGTCAGGAAGCTCGAGCGAAATTTGCGGAGGATAGAGCAGAATTATTTAAACCGGTTACAAAGGCTACCAAAGGTCATCTTCCCACGTTGGAGCAAACCGCTAAAGTAAGTGGAAAAATAGCAAAAATAACTAAACGAACAAAAAAGATTTTAAGAAAACTTCCAGATGAAATAGCTCCTGCTCAACCAGTGCAAGAAATA
>JAECUM010083854.1:0-17336 GCA_016617855.1 Megalonaias nervosa | reverse complement strand
TCCAATTTGATCAGAACTTGCCAATGAACTAAATCGTTTTGCATTGCTGGTGGTAGGGTTAGAAAACTCAGTCATTAAATTACAACCTAAATTAAAATTTAAAAATTTTCGAAGGAATTATGCTCTGACCCATTCACAAATAGGAATACTTTAATATTTTTGGCTTCAGTATCTGACTGTTAGATTGTTTTCTTCCTAAATGTTCTCCTCGAGTTGATTGTATGTGTAGAACATCTACATACTTTTCCACGATAGGTTTCCATTTCAACTGATAAATGGTTTTGGCTAATACCCTCAGTTAGCTAATGCTTCGTATCTTTCATTTTATGTTGATTTAACGAATAACTCATCCACGCCTCTTGAAATTCCTGTTAGCATTGAAACAGTTTCTTTTCAAAGCCTTTAGCAGATTTATCTTCCTATAACAACTGAATTGCAGACAAGCAAGGCAAATGACTTTCAAGTACACACATTAATGATTTTTGTTTACGATAGTTTGATTAACTACCTTTACCATCATGCTCTAAATCGCATATAATAATTCCGCGATATTGAGTTCAGTGTCCGAAACAATCATTTTAATTCTTTTCAGCTGATAATGATATCATATATTAGATATCCCATATCTGCTCTTAAGGACATGATTTTTATTAGTAAGTCAACCAGAAAATTTAGTTTACATATTGTTATGTATATTTAATTTGTATTATTTGTTAGGTTTTTTTTTTCCATGATTGTGTTTTGTATAAAAATGTATTTTGGACTTGACCTTGTCTAAAGTCAAGTTCATTGTTTACCTGACCAGTAAGTTTTATTCTTGTTAAATAAATAATAGATAGGTAATGTTTCCCTATCAGTATCGTTAAATATTAGGATCATTATGTTCGTCTAAGTCAAGGTTATTGTAAGGGTGCAAATTTCTGTCGATCTATGAAGAGCACATTAATTTGGGCAGATGAACGATTAAATAGATCTATGGGGACCGTGGCGTGTTAAATCACCATAATGCACGGATTGTTAATGGCTGTGTCATGAGAGAAGTGATTCTTAATGAAGCGTTCGTTTCTTTAACAGTCAGACAGACTGGAAGGATAGGGTTAACTTCGCTCTTGTATCGGCATTGTCAGATTTGAGATTTTCCAGAATAATTATTTGGGAATCTAGAGGTCACGCAGACTACAATTTTTGGCGCCTAGTTATAAAAGGCGGGAGATATATTTAATCCGGATTGGTTACGCTAAATAAGGGGCGTGATTCCCACAAGAAATTCTTGGTTTTAATATGTCCCATCACAAAATTTTAGTCAGTCTTCGCTTTTCTGCAAGAGAAAACAATGGTAGGAGACTCCGAGGTTGAATTTAGAAGAAATTCTCTCGTAAAATAATTATCCAAGGGGCCGGATGTCTGGAAAGACGATGGACACGATTTTGACGGTAGAAGCGAGCGAAGCTTGAAAGCACAAGGTGAAATAACTCCACGGGACGTATCCACGTGCCTACCTATCGAAGTTTCTACGTATCTACGTACTTACGCATCCACCTACCCACACAAAGTTCGAGGGCCGAAAGAGGCGAGACAGTAGAGAGTTTGGAGAAGGGAAAAGTGGAAAGGACCAAGAAGAACTGTCACAGTGGAGTTGGAGAACAGTCACAGTGAATTTGGAATGAACCGGGAATAATCAGGTTATGAAGTTGTACAAGGCAATGACTTCGATTGTTCACTCGATTCTGTGATGAACTAATTCTATGATTTATATAAGTATATTTGTGTTTTGAAATTCGGTGAATGATTTATTTCAAAAAAGGAGTGTATCTTCCTAATGTAATGCATTATGACGGTTGTTTATGTAATTGATTAAATTGTTATTTCATGTACGGGGGCTAGTGTCATTCTTTTATATATATCTGCTCAGATCTCTATCTATTCCACCTATAAGTTTCACACTTTATATTGATATTTACTCGATCCGGGCAATAACACCAAAGGCGATCACCCTCTAGATAACGATGACCCAATTTCCACTACAACCCACCCCCAACAAAGTGGGGGCTTCGTAGCAGTTATTATGTTTACAATGTTCTTTATTATTATTTTAGTAACATATCTTATTTTATTCACAACTTCAGTTGTTATAGAAATGAACTTTTGTCCTAAATCCTAGCTCTTCTTGTGTGTCTTAATTTTTATATATTCTTCTTTACTTGAAAAACTGTTAATTCTTGCGATAACGTCTTTAGGTGGAATCAGACGTCTTAATATGTTTAGTATTTGATTTGGATGAAATTATTTATTAAAATTATTATTCATGGAAATAAAAAGGGCTCTTAAGTAATATTTTGGACAAAAACATTAATTTGGAATTATAGTGATTTCAGATAAGAATATTTTGTGGATTATATTATTGTGATTTATCAAAAGACTTTGGCACATCATCACACTTCAGGCCATTGGCACATTACCACATTCGAGACATCAGGCACATCAACACATTCAGCTTTGAATCTTAGTTTGAATACCACAGGAATTTAATCAGAACTTCATACATTAATATTGGTGCTAGAGCATTTGGACTATTTGGGATTTACTTCGCAATACCGTACGTTCCTTTTATATCGTCATTTTGTATTCTAGGGAAGTAAATTATTTGTTGAATTGATAAGGAAGTATTCCCATGTTCAGTCATAGAGTTATTATTGACAAACCGTAGAGAGAACTAGTATCAACGAGGGTTTAACACAGAGCAAATCGGCAGATATTAAAAGTATGCCAGCCAGAGCTTAAACCAACCTTAGGAAAGGTCTATTTGGTTGCCAGCCGCAAAAGGCATAGGTCAGTCTTATATTTAAGAAAGTCAAGCTTGGAAATAAATTATTCTAACGTAGAATGGTTAGGATTTGGCTTCTTTATTAATTGCAGCTAAATTGTTTTCGTCCTAGGTCGGTGATTTATTTCAATATACGAGTATATTTCCAATAATTATTCAGTAATTTACTAAATAACACGTGAATAAAGGAAGCTGCTCGTGGGTATATGAAATACCATTTTCATCCGTTTGATCATGGAATCTAGGAGATACATTATTGCAAGGAAAGCCAACATATAGTTGCTTTTTATTGAAACTGACGAAACTTGTCGCGGAGGAAATTGTCAATTGATTACCTTTCTTTCGATAAAAAAGCAACGTCGATGCAAATGTCAGTGTCTTGACAATGGGCACGTGTCTAACAATGGGCACGTGTCTGACCATGGGCACGTGTCTGACAATGGGCACGTGTCATGACAATGGGCACGTGTCTGACAATGGGCACATGTCTTGATAATGGGCATGTGTCTGACAATTGGCACGTGTCTATCAAGAAAATACTGAGAGTAAAACCTAAACAATTACGCAGTTCCAACATGGTCGCCACGTAACTACTAAATTTATATTTTCCTGGATATCAATGATGGTCCAAAACCACAATTTACGGTGAATATATTATTCAGAAAAAGAAAAAATAAATGATTAAATTACGGGAATCATATGATGTTTTGGGGAATCTGAGATATGGGGAAGAAAATGAGTGTGTGTCAATATGAAAATGATTGTGTGTCAATATGAAACGATTGTGTGTCAGTATAAGAATGATCAAACGCCTTAACAGGCGTATGACCGTAACACTTTATGCCTATTCTGGACTTTTGGTGGATACATATTTTTTTTCATTTAACTTTTAACAGAAGTTTAACATTTTTACTTGTCTATTTTACCATTTTGTACTTTATCTTTGCATTTATCTGGAAGTTTTTAACTGCCAAACGTTTCATGTAATTCTAAAGTTTTCATGTTTCAGACTGTCCCTTTAGTTGGCACCACATAGCCAGTAATGTTATGATGTGCCTTAAAACGCTAGTGCATATATATGTACAGGGTGAAGAAGAAACCTAACATGAAATTTACATTCACTTATAATAATAAAACCTTCACTTAATTCAAGAGATAATTAGAGTATTTGTACAGAAGATACGAAACTCAGACTACCTGTACACTGGAGCATTTGTACAGGAGATACGAAACTCAGACCACCTGTGCATTGGAGTATTTGTACAGAAGATACGAAACTCAGACCACCTGTGCACTGGAGTATTTGTACAGAAGATACGAATTACAGACCACCTCTGCATTGGAGTATTTGACAAAATATACGAACTATACGAAATATACGAAACTCAGACCACCTGTACACTGGAGCATTTGTACAGGAGATATGAAACTCAGACCAACTATGCATTGGAGTATTTGTACAGAAGATACGAATCACAGACCACCTATGCATTGGCGTTTTTGTACAGAAGATACGAAACTCACAACACTTCTGCATTGGAGTATTTGTTCAAAAGATTTAAAACGCAGACTACCACTGCATTGGAGTATTTGTACGAAAGATACGAAACTCAGACAACCTGTGCATTGGAGTATTTGTACAACAGATACAAAATTTAGACCACCTGAGTTTTGGAGTATAGTACAGAAGATATGAAAATCAGACCACCTGTGCTTTGGAATATTTGTACAGAAGATACGAAACTAAGACCACCTGTGCATTAGTGTATTTATACGGAAGATACGAATCACAGACCACCTATGCATTGAAGTATTTCAACAGAAAATACGAAACTCAGACCACCTATGCATTGGAGTATTTATACAGAAGATACAAATCACAGACCATCTATGCATTGGAGTATTTGTACAGAAGATACGAATCGCAGACCACCTGTGCATTGGAGCATTTGTACAGAAGATACGAAACTCTGACCACCTGTGCATTAGAGTGTTTGTGCAAAAGATACAAAACTCAGACCACCTATGCATTGGAGTATTTGCATAGAAGATACAAAACTCAGACCATCTGTGAATTTTCAGGACAGCTATTGAACTCAGTTATAATTCGAGACATTGCAGTAACAGAAAAATCTACCTATATTTTCGATCCCTTTTGCACCAGATAAAAATGATTAAAAATGCATTTAAATCTAATTTCAAAATCAGCGTTTGATTTGATCAATGCTTATGTTTATGTCGATTGCAAGGAAATCAAGTTTCCACAACTTAACGAATTATTTGGTCACAACAAGCACACAACCGCCAACCACTTAAAAGGTGCCTTGCAGATCATCTGTTTGTGCTGTAATATTTTGCTGAGGCTCCTGCTATTGGCGTTTCTTGTGTATCCAAACTGAGTCAATGGCGTGAAAGGCTCAGATGATGTGTATAAAGACTGTTAATGACGACTGACAAGAGAAATATATTAACAAACCTATTAGACTTATGGTGTTGTCGGATACATATCTCGATAACGTTTCCCAGTTTGACAGATGCAGTCATTAATGCAACATCCATACTAGCAACGCTAGAGGGGTTTATACAGGATTACACTGCACTTCTTGCAATAACTTAGATTTAGCTTTGAAATTGAAAACACCGCCTCCACATTTTGAAGGAATGACTTTAATGACCTTCAAATTATCGTCTCCATGCAGCAAAATGCAAAACTCCAGAAGATCCATCAATGGCCAAAATTCAGCCTTTTTGCGTTCAATTTCTTTGTTAACCCATTGTATTTGCTGACAGCTTCTATTACTTTCTTGCCTTCAACACATTCCCAATGGCCATCAGCATGCTGTCGAACCAGTTAATCCACATCAACGAAACTAATTAATTGTAGAAAAGGTTTTTTTTTTTACTAAAAGAACACAAAATATCGAGACACGTTAAAATGTTTGCATCCAGTACTTGATATTGTTGTTAATGTACTTAAGAAAGTGTATCCGTCAGGGCGCCTAATAAATATTGAGTAAAATAAATTCATCAATTAACTCATGTTTACCAAGCTAGAAGCGGCATAAAGAAAATGTTATATCCACATATATGATATCAAATGACCACTGAAGCAGAACATTCTTTGATTAACGAGAAGTCAAATTCTGTTAAACTAGTCTGGACGGTTTCAATCAGACTTCTGCTGTGCAACAGACATGGAATGGTTTGATTCCATGTTAAGGCACCACATAGACCGACAAGGTCAAAATGCACATCGAAAACCATCTTATCTCAAATAAGAGATGACGTGTTTCATCTCCAAAGGCGCCTGCTAAAGTCAAGAAGTTTGAATTACAAATAATGAAAATCATTTGAATCGCTCTGTAATCTAACAAATAGCCAAACAAAGAAAAAGAACATGTTGGTGAAACATTTACCTTTGTCACCACTGAAATGAAACATTGGTCAAAAGAAATCATACATAATCATGATTATATATTGAAAGGATTTTGCATCAAAGTTTACGATTAATCTGTCGATGAGCTGTCAAAAGTCATGAAAGTCAGGTGTGGTTAGGAGTGCAATTTGTTTTACTTTCATTCAAGCAATAAAACTTCGTGCGTGCCAACGTGTAAGCAATAATACTTAGTACGTGTCAATGTCTAAACAATAATAATTGATATTTAACATCAGACTATATTGAAATACTTGCTTTCACATCATTGCCTTTTTGCCCGAAAGGGCGGTACCTTCACAGATGGGACGTTTATGCCGCGGAAATATTATAATTTATATTTATTTGTTTGAATATCACTCTGAGGTTAATCGCTGGTAAAACTTTTATATTTTACTTATGAAGATGTTTAAATATCATCTCTCCGAACAGTTAATGATAATTGTTTTATAGTACTATTTTTCTCCTTTTTTCTAATCTTCTCTCATTCTGTTGTTCCTATTAAATTAAACCACAAGAGAGAAATATATTCACCTTGATGTATTGGAAGCATTGTTTGAACCAAGGCTCAGGTCACATTGATTCATGTATAAGGGAAGAGGACACCGATGTTATAAATAATTAGCCACTTGCATTTCTGACCAACTACATACATAACCTTTCTCATTCGAACACAACACTGGATCCCGTTTCATTTACAAAGCAATGATTTACAAAGCAATGATTTTCTATTTCATTATTGTTTTTCTGTACATTATCAAAGCCGCTATTATTACAGATTCAAGATTGCTACACGCATCCCAGTTTGTTCCTGAATGAGAAATGCGACGACCTTGACCAATATGAAGTTTGTCTTCTTTGCAAAGCTTTTTGAACACAAGCCACTCATTGTAGGACCAGTACTGCATTTGGTAAGAGTCACAAGAAACACGCTAAACTCTTCTTCGTTGCCAAGCCAGTTCGGTACTTTGAAATGAAAGTTGTACCGGCAGATGCTAGAAAAATGGCATGGTGCAGGACAGACAGCATACTTTAATAAAACATTCACGGATGCATCGTGTTATAACAATTAAAGTCCAGAAATTTAAAACTCATAATAAAATAATAATTGATAAAACAAAAAGAAATATTTAAAATGTGAAGTTTCACCCTCCATGGATTTTTTTGATATTTTCGTTATTTCTTCTTTGATGTTTTCATCCTCTTCTACGAAAACGTTATGTTGTTGATCAAAGGATTTCTGTGTGAAGAGAATCAATCACTTAAATTTAGATCTATCATTTTGATACCCCTGGTTCTGCAAAGAAGATGCCTTAGCAGAAGCAAAATCTCTCTAGCACAATTCACACGCCTTTGACATGCAGATGGCACGATGAGTAGCTACGACAAGCGTCTCCAGCACGTTTCCTATTCGATGAATTATGTACCTGGATTTTATGTTGTCAAGCACAGTCAAGCATTTGGATAAGACGGACGCGAATTTACGAATTGAAAACACTGAACCACACACGCACACACACACACACACACACACACACACACACACACATGCACGACGGACACCTATCAGATGTTTGCAGCATTGTATGTAGTAATAAGCTCAGCGAAATAAATACAGAAGAAAAAAGAGTGATGATAAAATTTACGATAATACTGATTATTAGAATTTTGTAATTAGGACAATATAGGTGAGTTTTTCAAGCACATGGGTTTGAACGTTTTCCTTTACATCGTTCTGCGTCTTTACTGTCGAGATCAAGTCTCATCCGGGTCTTGTGCCAGATATATTCTCAAGGCATTAAAGAGATTAGATCATGGGAGCTAACTCTGTGAGCCTTAAGTAGAATGGATACTGGAATGTAGGTTTATCAATCTGTCCAAAAATCAATCGCTTATACGAAGCGGAAAACCTTTCTCATTAAGAATACTTATACAGGTTCCTATCAGAAGCATTTAGTCATTTTTCGCTAAGATCTGGATATGTACTGTGGGAATTCTTGCATAAATATATAATTAGCTTCCATATATTATATTTAGAAATATCGTATTATGTACATGTTTTTTTTTTTTTTAATTGCATGTATAGTTATATACAACATTTAGCATCAAATTTACATGACAGCACAAACAAAATAGGGTGAAACAAATCCCCTCATGATTTCTCCATAAAGAAATCAAATTAACGCCCCTCTTGTAATGTCACTCTTGCTGATCATGTTACACTTAACGCATTTAAAAGCAAGTTATAAATACGAATATATTTCGTGCTGAAAAAAGCTAAAAGGAAATCAATGAAATCTATCTATACGTTCATACTTCATGATGAACAAGAATAAAGTTGTTAATTAAGAAAAGTACCAATAGAGGAAATAAGCTACCAATGCACATGGAGAATGTGTAGCTACCTACAGCGATCCCGTTGTCGGGTATAATTTTCCTTTCACTATGAATCAAACACCTCAGCTCGCTAGACACAATGCTACACACTCTCAGCATTTAGCGTTCAGCGAAAGTGCTGAGAAACTCAGGTTATTTAACACCTTGCAAGACGAGTAATACTATATCAGATTCTCTAGGCGACTCTATTCAATTCAATTCACGAGTTATGTGATTGGCATATATACAGTCCAGCAAAAGAGGTAGTCTTCTATGAAAAGAATAACAACGGCCCCAAAACACGTGTCACCAAAAACAACCCCAAAACTAATAAAGAGGACTATCAAACGTATTCTAATGAAAGTTATATAAAGGGTATCAGGGGAAATCGAGGGAAGCATCTACAAATACGTGTACACTTCAAGATGAATGAAAGTTACATAGAGGACATCATGGGTGCATGCAGAGATTTTCATGGCCCATGTTTCCTCTAAAGTTACATGATTCGGTCTGAACCATTTTGCCACTCAGTTAAAATAATTAAAGTAAATCGATTAACTTTTAAAAATGTCATGATAACATCAATATCTAATGAAAACATTGCTAACAAGTGTTTGCTATCCTTCTTCGAGCCTTAATTACATCAAAGAAATGCATAACATACAGACTCATATATGTGTTCACTCCTTTAACACGGGCAACATGACCTGATGATTCATTCTGACTCCAGTGCTAAATCACTTGGCATCAAAGCAGAAGCTTCATGGAAGACATCTGAGGCTAATCACCGTAGAAACGTACCCAGACTACAGTGATCCTTATTTTGCCTTGCAATCAATCTTTCCTGACAAGAGGAATATCAATGCAAGATTAACAATGGATTAACTATGTTGTTTAGCGTATGGGAACAGGACGGATCCAGCTTCTTTGGCATGAACTGAATTGACGAGGAGGCTCTGGTTATGTGCTACAACAATTACATTAGTCTTAGCTTGCAATATTTACATATTTGAACTGATATTTTCTTGTGGAATGCGATATCTTATCATTTCTCAAAATTTTCTTTATGCACATTTCACATCGTCCTAATTGCGGCAAAAATGCGTAAACTTAAATGAAAGATACGCATTCTATTTTGTGAATGGGTATCACCATAAAACATTTAATTGGGTTCAGATTGAAAATTATATCAAAATTTTTCGCATTCTGTCCAAATGTTTTGCGTTTCAATCTCAGGTTGGATGGACCAGATAAAATGGGGAGTATAGAAAATACAGCCTAAGTCTCTTTTTTAACGAAAAGAATTTACCCACATGACAGGTAGACAAATGACCGTCTTATTGAAGTTTCGTTTCAATTAAAATGATTTTGCTGTTCGTACAACCATGTCAAGTGACTAATATACCTGTGACATTTGCTGAATTTGATGGTACTAACATAAGTTTGGAGATTAATACTAAAATGGCTGAGAAGTTTTGGCAAGAATGAGGAAATTTGTTTGTTATCGAAGGAATTCGTTCTAGGTGTTCTTGAGTAGTGTTTCTATCAGATGGTGAGCTATGAAAATACACGCGTCTTTCCCAGGTCCCCAAAAAGACGATACAACTCCAGTAAATAGTGCAGTACTTGTACCGAGAAATAGAAAACTGTATAGCTACTGGGAAATCCACGTCAAATTTGCTAAATCTGGAACGAATTAGATCTCCTGATTTATATGTTATTCGGCAAACCCTTTAAAAGCATCAATTTACAAAATATCTACCGAAATCTGTACGTCCTTATTGTGATATGACGCTTCAAATCAATACGAATCTTACCTCAAACAGTGGGAAGTATTCTGCGTTCAACGGAACTTATATTTTCCGTGCATCTTTGATGGATGTTCACGTTTTTCTTACAACTTTTCTGACGCAAAGGCCACTGTCAGGATAAAGTAGTTATGACAAGGCAAGTTTGTCTATGGGTCTTTTTAAGGGGTCGATCTTGCCGTCTTTTACAAATTATATAAACTCAAATATTCAAAATAAGACCATCGTTCGCGATCGAAGTATGCACATAAAACAATCATTATACGCAGATTACTTTCGCAAATGTGATTAGTATCTCTCTTTTCTGGAGATATGGGTGGCTCTGGCTTAATACATACCACACCCCTTCAACGTTCTTCTTACTCGAACTTATACGCATTGCTGGTCCATATATCAATACTCTCTTCAGACACTGTTCTCTTCCATATAGAATTGTCTATAATCTTGGTGATGGTCCACGATGCCTTCATATAGACTAGATAGCCAGGCTAAACAGCATGTTCTAAACAAGAGTAGAAGATCGGATAGTGACAAACATTATTTATATCTTGACTTGCGAATTGGTGAAACAATGGGACAAGGCACTTATATATATATATATATATATATATATATATATATATATATATATGTATATATATATATATATATATATATATATATATAGCCTAAGAACAGATCGAAATGAAATAAAATGTTCGATCAATCCAAACACGTGCTACAAATTTCAGTCAGAGCTTGGGATCTATATTCCAATCAGAAGAGAGTGGAAGCGTGACGTCACATTCAAAACATGGGCGCAACAGCGTTCCTACGTTTTACATTTGCAGCACAGTTCGAGTACCATACCTATAGCTTAAACAGGGTAGACACTATAATGGTGTGCGCCTGCTTCGGATGTCTCGTTCACTCGGAATGACAGTACGATGACAACGACTACTAATGCATTGGTAGCGATTATTTCTCTTCTAGAAAGGATGACTTCAATTTTACTTTAGCTGATTTACTGTGGTCTACGCAAGAATGTTTGTTAGCGAAGGTAGTACTATCTTCACCTCCTTCTCTATCCTTATCATCGGTGGATGATTTCAGAAAGAGACAGAAGTAAGAATTGGAGAAGTTGTTGCAACGAAAGCAAAAAGCAGAAGAAGCATTTATTCCACAGCAGCAAGAAGAAAAAAAAAAGAAAAAAGAAGAGAAGAGACAAACGTTGAATTGCGAAATACAGAAGGAAGGGAGTGACAATAAAACTTTGTGTGTGCAACAAGACATTATATCTGCGACAAATGTGTCAGTCGTCTACAGCTAAACCCAAGAGAAAGAGACCTTCACGTGAAAAGAGATCTAAACCTTCCATGACTACATCTACTGACACCGCCACTGAGGTGCCAACAACACCAATAACTGCTACCACTGTCAATGCATTAACAGCGGCACCAGGATGAGGAGTAGGACTTTGCCGTGGAAAGGGATTGAGATAGTTAAAGTTCATGATGTCAAGTCCTGAGGTTGATTTTTTTAAAATTAAAGAACAGCACCGTAATTTTTAGGGATACCTATAGATCTTAGAAAAGAAGTACTCAGTGATTGCCAAAACAAGTGAAGCTTCAGTCCCTTTCCACATTATTCGATGGTGTGCGTGTGTGGGTGTGTATGATATCAAAACTATAAAAGAAAAAGACATTTTTTTGATAGGTTCTCTTTCGAATAAGAATAACAATGAATATTGACAGATCACAAAAGTATATTTTTTACATCTTCCACTGTCTCTTTTTTTATATTTCTTCATTGGCATTGGTTCTTCCTCTTTACTGTCTTCTAGTTCTTTTGATTTCTTTCATTTCTTGAGGGGAATGTACTCTTCTTCTTCAGTTTCTGAGCAATACTCGTCCTTCTCCTTCTGCATGTTCTCCTATCTCTTTCCTGACAATGATGAAAGGTATATTTACCTTTGTCTCTCTTTCATCCCGTCTTCCATCTTCTTCTTCTCAGTTGTGAACGTTTAATGAATTGTATACCCTTTAGGTGAGAAGATTTCTCCATTTATAAGGAACAAGTGTGCGTACAACTTAGTCAAATCAAATTTTGGAATCAAGATGAAACTATCAAACCAAACAAAGAATCCAAGAGACGACGAAGATTTTCGCCTCATACGCTAACTGAAGTGTATGCCCAAGTACATGCCTGTAATTTAGAAGATAGCATAGGTGAGCTTGAACCAAAAACCCCAACTTCGGCCACGAGACCAAGATTGTCCAGGTCCACCATGACAGAAAGACATTCATCGCCACCAAAAAATTATTTTCACATTCGCGAGACGTACAATCTGAGATCCACAACATTCAGAACCACGGCTTACACCTACACAGTGAAATTTAACCAGTTTAAGTATGAAGTGCTACCTGAGAAAGCAACAGATTTCATTGTATTTGCATCATTCATGTTAAGAAACATTGTAAAGACAATGTCAAGCTAAAGAGGACGATCATGTCAGACTCTCCATCCATCACGACAGCTTGGTGTCTCCTCTCTGGATCAAGATTAGTAATTCGACATAATTAATACCATCGAAAGCCATTGGAAAAATTCAACACGTTCAGCAATCCAACGACAAGTTGAACATGACTGATGGAAAAGCCATTCTTCACATGACCCACAGTTCGCCTTCTTAAGGTAGCGGACCACGCAGAAATGTTATTGGTGGACGAGAATAAATCAAATATGTGTTCTTTGCATCCAATGGTGTTCAGGTATGTTTGATTTCCTATCCTTCACCCTGAAGTGTTGACAGAACACATCGACGTGGAACACTTCTGTCAACACGAAAGATTGATCAAATGCAAATTTCTTACCTCCGCTCCAACCCATTTGTACCATCTTGTCTTACCACATCAGTGCCAAAGAAAACTGCTGTAAGTGTTCTGTTCTGAAACATGTAGTCAAGACTAACCTTGCTGCCACAATGACAAAGAACGCGCTTTAACAGGAACGTGGGTGAGTCTCGAACTGTTTCATGTTGTATATACTGCTTGCTAAATGTAAACAAATTTGGGCACTTTCCTACCACAAAACAATATTAAAATGACGACGATTCATGCCCAAGGATTTTCTTATGCTACGTCAACGAATTTCTCAGAGTGACACAAGAAGCAAGTGGCTATGCATCTTCGTGTTAGACTCCAGAAGAGAAAGACAAAGTCAAGAAACGGTACGGACCCTATGAATGCATCATTTTGGAGCACGTGGAAATGAACGAAGGAAGATGATCGCTTGAAAAATTCATGTCAAATTGATCGTGAGGAAAATTGGGTCAACTTTGCAGATCCAGTTCGCTACTTTCAACTAGTGGACGACAAAGGAAAACATATGAAATACGTGGAAATTGTTCTTGAAGATTTGATCTTCATAATTTATGTAGAAGCGACAGAGTTTGCACCTTGCAGACGAGTTTGGAAAGGTCTCCATTGCAGTGTAAGTGACTGTCAATGCCCGTTTAAAATTGTAACCCATCTCTGAACTTTTAGTCAATCAAGCCCATTACTTTGACACCGATAGTTGTATATACATCCATCACCCTCACAGTCATTACCCAAATATGTAAGGGGGCCGTTTGCAAGCACCCTGAAGACACTATCGTCAGTTTTGCTAGCGGTGGCACAGAAAATGACGGATACCAATACCGGGACCGACATGGAGAAATTTATACGAAATCAAAGTTAGTGGACTGACACTCAGCTATCGATAGATACAAGTGGTCAACTATTATGTCTTAAAAGAAACCTTAGAATCCGGGCAAGATCAAAGCCTTCGCGTTAAAACATTAGATCCACATACGTTTACAAAATCACCAAATTTTCAGTTGCCATTTATAAAAGATCAATCAAATTGTTTACAAGAAACAAGTCTGACTTCCGGACAACAACACTGCACCGTACGGAGACGCTGAGCTCATGTATGAAAAGAGAAGAGTTACAAGACCAAAACTTCATTGTGAATACAAATAGAGAAAGAGGATGTAATTCAATACAGCAACAGAGTGAGGGACCCGCTATGAACTCCAAGTACAATTTTGAAACCAGTACACTTTCCCAGTACTGACGAAATCGACACACTTGCCAAATGAAGGGCTTACTACAGACTCAGTTTGACAATGAGCTCGAATGAGATGAGTGAGGCCGTACTCTTGTCATATCAGTTATGAAGCACGGATTTGCCTGTCTTCAACCATCAAAAGTGATGCCGTTCATGTGAATTAACGCTCTAATAGCGAAAGTCATGCAGCACGTCCTTTCTGCTTTACTGAAAAAAGTAATACCGTACGCGTACCTATCTGCCGATTTCATCCATTTAATCGCAGACCATTTTGGATAACTTTAGCTCATCGAGATGTACCAATGACAAAGGAATGCACTTTTCCTGTGGTTTGTCCTGGCTATTGTGGCTTTGATCATCGATTTTAATCGTTCAAACAAATGGCCTAAAGATCTGGATGTAGCACAAAGTATCAAATCGTTAACCAGAGCCGGATTTGTCTACTAGGGACTATGAGACCAAGCATAATGTTTCAGTTGTGATGCGATCCACAAATGGGGTTATAAAGGCTAATCTTTCCTGAAACATGCCAGATGGTCTCCGTGATGCCGCTACCTTACTATTTACATTGATACTTTAGGAGAGAACATTTGCCTCTTGACTATGAGAACGCATTTACAAAGAGCTTGTAGAAATTCAAGTGAGACGCAAAGAACAAATATATTCTTTACGTCATAGACTTTTAAATCAGTGGTAACTGAATGCAATAAGAGGGTTGATTGCTTTGAAAGTGTTCAAATGGTACGGTATTTATCAACTATGCAGAAGATTTGCAATGTTCTACCTACAAGTTAGGAATACTAAAAAGTATTCTTTCAGAGGATTAAGAAAACTAGCGTTCAAGGTCACATCAAGATGGAGTTTTTCAAGACGTACAGTGTGTGAGTTAGTGACTTAATATCTCCTCCGCTCTGTACCAATATATACCTTGTGAAAGACATTCACGTGAATACTAATTTCGAGTACATTCAAAATCTACCTCTGGAGCCGCGAGAACGCATTCACAAAGAGATTGTCAAGGTACAATTGATAAGCAAACTCAACGTCGTTTCCCGATTTTTAAACTATTGCTATTTTGATAGTGTAAAAATATGGATTATTGGGAAAGACTATCACGACACAAACCGCTACATTTATGCAAGTTTTGCCATTCCACAACTTTTGCCCTTCGTATTGCAGCACATTGAAGGAAGTCAATGACAGTCTTCAGGACTTGGCTGCTTACCAAACTCTTTTACATGAATTGTTTACACCTACCTACTACGATTGCGCTGAATTTCGGAGGACGGGTGATGTGTGTATTAGTGATTACTTTTCTCGGAGTTTGTTTCCCCGCACATTCGTTGTATACCATTAATGAACAATACATACAGTAAACACATGGTCACCAAAACGTTCTCTGTGCATGAAAGACAAGGTCTGTTAAAAGTGTTGGGAATAGTGATAAAGTCAAGTTGTGTACTTTCATGAAATGAAGACATTTGTCGAAAATAATCCACGTTTCATACTTATCAAGAAGTGTGTATAGCTAGTTGATTACAACGACAAATATATAACTGAAAACATGTACTTGACTAGAAAATTATTGGCTTCGATGTTTGATTACAGGACGTGGCTGACTATACCAAAGTCAGTGTGTATGTGTGTGTGTGTGTGTGTGTGTGTGTGTGTGTGTGTGTGTTCCATCATTCTAGAAACAGAAGTTAACTTATAACCGGTGCAAAACCTGACATGGAATTTTTGACATTGTTAAAAAAAAAAGGTGATAAAGAATATGAACCCAGCATAAATGAAGTAATATTGCAAACCATGAAAGTACCATTGTACACATAGAAAAGAATGAAAGAACGTTGCAATGACGGAGAAATTAGAGACACTGAATTTTGTTGAGACTAATAGAACACCAGAGCGTCTACATAGATTTCATGAGACACACATAGATCAAGAATATTTACTACTGGCTTGTTTATATTCAGTTTTGGTGAAATTAATTATTGCCTCTTTCATGTACTGAGTCATTTATGAATTATGTATTTTAATTTTTGAAATGTAAATATGTTCTTGTTGTGGTTAAACGTTTTGAAAGAAATTCATCGTGTATAAATGTATAAATATCTTGTGTCGTTGAATTTTCAACACCATAGTTATAGCCACATCCTCCTCCTCCTTCGTCTCCTCTGATCTCAAAGTGATTGACCACAGGTTTAATCGTAAACGTTGGGAGGCCTTCTTTCGTCGCCATCCATTTAACATGTTGATTGCTGGATTGGCAATTATTTCAAGGGATCGTTTAAAACCCTATCAAACCAAAAGCTTTTTTTTTAAAAAAACATAAAGATATGTTGTCAAAAAAAAATCCGATAATGGATACTCAATCTAAGAAAAGGAATTATTTTGAACTTTTTGGAATTCACTCTTTTATGAGGAGTCACTAATCGTTCACTTTTAAAATAGGGATTCTAATTCAGAGGCTAAAACAAAGAAACACCAAAACGACGGGAGTACACTGAAAAGAACAATGTTGGTGCCGCAAGTTCATAGAAGAAAAAAAAAAGCCATAAGAAGAAAAGTCCCAAGGAAAACAATCTCCTTCTAGAACGAGGGATACTCCTGCCAGGACGCGAAAGTACTCCTCCTGATACTTCTTCTTCTTCATTAGTGCTCATGATGATGCCTGTCGAACTTGATTTAATAACTATTTTTATAATTTGTTAAAAAATGGAATCTCACTTCTAAAGGATTTTCTTAATCTCTGACGGCAGCGACGACGTCTTTTTTAGCAACTACTGCTTCAGGTTTAAAG
>JAECUM010083851.1:0-16370 GCA_016617855.1 Megalonaias nervosa | reverse complement strand
ATATATATATATGTATATATGTATATATATGCATATATGTATATATATGTATATATGTGTATATATAGAATAACCCCTGAATTGTCGAGGCGAGCTCTAGTTGATGTTGATTCGACGATTAAGACTCTAATCAATCATATCCGCGAAGCCAAGATAGTTTGGCAACGATGGTGCGGCTCATGTGTGGTCAACATTTAAAATTATACAAGACGATAAAACCCCAGACCTGATCAGGATTGATGCTACAATGAATGACCAACGAGCAAGGTTAATTATTAATTATCTCGACGAACAAAGATATATTCTTAGAATAAAAGTTATCATAGCGGCAGACGCCGCTGTAGACGGCACTGACGTAACTTGGATCATTAGTGACAAACGTGACCCTATTCAAGAATCACATCGCGCTGGAAATATTGTCACGTTAAGTAAAATTTCAAAGCCAGGAATACTGACTGGTATCAACAAACCATATTATGAGCGAGCATACCCTGTGACGGCGGTTGTTTATGCAATATATCCGCTGAATGATAATCCTAGCGTTGATGACCTCCTGGTGATGAAAATTTCTCGCTTAAGTTGTGTAGCTGAGCGACTTACAGAACATTTCACAAACGCGATGCGTGGAAATGGTTTAACGGATCTAACAAGGAAAAAATAAATGAGTGGACCGAGCGTGTCAAGGAAGATGGAGCTACGATCAACGACGTTGATGAGTTGGAAAAGAAGTTGATTTCCAACAAGAGTCAAGACGGTGACCGGCGAGATTTTGTACGAATCGAAATAGAAATCACAAGGAGCCTCGACAGAGATTTTTGATCATAACACTCACGCGTGGACGTCGGACGTAATAATATTTCAACGAAATCGAACTGTTAAATGTTATAACGGTGATATATTTGATTTTATCGGCAATATCAGAAAGAGCGACCCTGTATCCGTGTGGTTGTTTCAAAGTTCAGAATCTGTAGATTATGATCAGTTTGTATGGCCTAATGAAGATATTTATCGTGCAGAACCTCTTTATAACGAAATGAAAACACTTGCGTTGAAATACACGAACGATACTGATGTTACTAACGATTACTCAGTAATTGCTTCACCATTCCGTCAGTTGCTGCTCACTTTGCTCAGAAGAAAAATTCATGGAAACCAACACGGTTGGAATTTTTTGAAGATGTGCAGCTCTGCTGTTGCGAATACGGACATGGCGGATTGTGGAATACTAAATACAATTATAAGGATGTTATCTCAGTTGATATGGCTGCATGTTATCCTGGAAGTCTTTTTTGGAATGGGAGAATGTTCTAAGTATATCAAAAGATTTGGACATCCAACACTCGAGATGACCAGAGATGCGATAAATGTACTCTTTACAGATTTTGACTTAACTGGATTTGCATGTATTGAGTCATTCGAGTTTGCATCGGAAAACATTCATCCGGTTGTCGCTGTATGGTTTGGAAAACATTTTAGCGAACACGGTTGGACTTCAGTAGTGTTATTACGATATATGCTTGATGTAAATATATTGATATTGTTAACCGTGAGTGAAGCAATAATATCGTATCCACAAAAAAAGTTTGACTACCTGTCGTTGAAAGATCGATTCTCGACGAGATCTTTGAGCGAAATCCAGATGAAGCTCAATATGAAAATAAACTTGCAAAAGATCTTGGCAGAAAAATAATTGGTAAATTTACACAAGGAGGATCGTATGATCATAAACGACATTGTACAAAATTAATCATCCATGATGCTGAACTTGATTTCATAATTGCTGATACAACAGAGAGAGGCACATTTATAAGTCGGAACAATGCTTACTTATCGGACGGAACTAAATTAGGTACTGATGGTGACTCACCACAGTTTACTCATTTAAGATCTTCGATGCTCACGTACGTTTCGATAAACTTATTATCGATGATAAACAGATTTCCTGATACCGCGGTTAGAATCGCTACGGATTCATTTGATATCAATAAACAAATGCAGAATTGCTAGAACAATTACATATCGACGCTTATGCATCATGGGGCGAATGGAGAGTAAAGCGAATCTGCCGACGTTGAATCTAGGGAAACATATTACAAAAATAAACAGATGTCAAAACTTTCATCAGCAGCATCAGTATATAATCCTGTGGCCAGAAAACACATAAAACAATTTATCTCAATGGATCTGGAGGTTCAGGTAAAACAACAATTGCGATTGAATTATTTCGAAATCTTGACATGATTGTACTGACTCCGACTAACCGGCTTGCCAGAGAAATAAGCGAACGAGGAGTTAAATCTCATACTTATCACAGCTTCTTTATATGGAAAGGAGATGAATGGAATCCTGAGCGAATGGGTGAGAAATATATTCCTAAGATAATTATCTGGGAAGAGATATGCACGGTATCCGTGGAGGTATTAAAAATGTTTTTGATTGGTTATTGATTCGGAATACTGCTTTAAACATGAGCTGCGATCATGGTCAACCACCACCCTTTGTTGGATCATCTCCGCATGAATGGCTGAAAACGATTATTATCAGGAGATAATTGATGATAATTGATTCAACGATGAGAGAGTTTAAAAAGTTAATCAGACTACAACCAGATAAAATTCAATGTGAGATAATGCGTGAAGTAATTCACGTGATGACTGTAATGAGTGATTATTTGAATTTGTGGAGGCCTGATGATTTGATAGTTGCAAGTCAGAAGATAGTTCGTGATTCACAGCAATTATTTCTGTTACATAAAGAAAAATTTTCAGATTTACCTGTACCATTGTGTTATCGACCAGCAGATACACGCAAACAAAATATTGAAGTTGAGATTCCTGGAATTAATGAGAAAGAAAAACTCGTTCTTAATGATATTGTTGTTGTTCCTGTGAGTGCTGTTGAGAGCACGTTAACGATGGATAAATCTCCATGGATTCTAGGATATGCTATAACGATTCATTCGTCACGAAGATTAACTATTTCTGATACAAATATCTGGATTGTCGATGGTCTGATCGAATGGTCAAATTTAGTTTGTCTAGCGGTGTCGAGAGTTAGAAGAAGGTCTCAGCTACGGAGGGTTATCATAGACTGCGCAATGGCTCAGGAAACCACGGCTAGCAATGGCGATGATATGGTAAAGAAAAAATTAGCTCGCTATCAGCGATCTGACAAAAAAGTAAGCGTGACTTTGACCTCGATGTTAAGTTTATCATGACGCTGAAACAACAACAAAATAATCACTGTGCTTGCTGAAACATGGTAATGTTGTGGCAGTATTCTTCTAATGACCCACGACAGTTTATCGTGGATAGAATTAACAGTAGTCTCGGCCATACACGCAAAAATGTGATGCTGACTTGAGCAGCAGGAAGGGTGAACAGACCACTTGTCTGAATCGTCATTTGTCTAAAACATAAGGTTCCTACGAAGGCTGAAAAAACAATGTCAATAACTCTAAACCAAAGTCTCTAACCGAGACTATTTCCGTACAGTTGAAAACAGACAATAAATCGTTTGGATTAGCTCATTTTTGTTATTTTGTTGTTGATTTTTTATTTTATTTTATAGTGCGTTTAGTTTACTCGACGGGTCACTCAAGTTTGGTTGTTTTTCACCCTTCCTGCTGCTATAAATTAAACAGCCAGTATAAATATTATCAATAATGTCTAATATAGGCGAGGCTCACTCAGCTAAATTAGCTCGAGAGCGATTAGAGGCAATTAAAAAATATTTACCTGTTCGTGATTCTGTCAAGCAACAACTACAATCACGTCAGGAATCTCTTGTTGAATTTGAAAAGGATACAAAACAATTATTTAAACCTATTACAGAAACCACTAAAGGTCTTCTTCCAACGTTAGAGAAAACCGCTGAAGCAACTGGAAAAATAGCAGAAAGAACTAAAAAAGCAAAGAAGATTCTTAGAGAGCTTCGGCTGAAATAGCTGCGGCTCAGCCACAATTACAAGAAGAAGTACAACAAGTACTTGAGAGCATTGACAAAGTTCGTGAGGAGGTCGGTGACGTAAGGGAGCTTGTTACGCCAAAGCCAAAACCAAAACCAAAACCACCAGCCCGATTTACCGAAGAAGGTCGTAGACTACTTCGGGATAACCCTATCGAACTTTCAGCAGCAGGATATTCACATCGTGATACATTATTAGATCCAGAAACCGCCAGTGTTTCAAAAAAGAATTGGGTTTCTTTTGTATTTCGAAAGTATAATAATATATCACAGAATCACTGGTGAATATAAGGATAGATTTACAGAATTTATGAGACAAGTTAAAGATGCTGAAAGATTGCACTTACCCGGATATATGTCATCGCCGGAAAAATTGCTATTGAGACAACCTCATGTTGAGGAAGAAGAAAAAAAAAAGGTTTAGAAGAACAGGAAGAATATTGGCCGTCAAGCGCCTCTTCTGGCAACACAAGTGGAAGTGGATTTACTAATCAAGGAAGTGGCCTTATTACTTGTCCAAACAGCGTTCTCTCCGATGTTAATCGACTGGAAATCCTCATCCGAAGAAAACGAGCTGGTAATAATTCTCCAGAAATAATTAATGAAGCAGCTGATATTTGTAAATGATTATTTACAGGCGGTATCATGGATATTAATGTGTATCGGTCTCTCATTAATGAAATTGCCGATGACTACCACAGTGATTGAGTATGCAATTAAATATAATGACTATAATAAAATGATTGTACATAGTACTCAACGTGGACCAACCATGGTGAGGGTAATAAATTCACGATTACCAGTATACAAAACAACCTACGGAGATGGACTAGGTGATGTTGTTCAGGGTCTATTTAGAAGGATAGCCCCAAAAGCAATACCGATTGCAAAGCAACTGGGAATGAAAGCTATTGATGTTGTTCGTGAAAAAGGTATTGGTGCTGTTGGTGATGTTGCTAGTAAAGCATTCTCGGCAATCAAGGATAGACTAGCACGATTAATACGACGAAAATCTCAGCCACCAGTGAAACTGGCCAGCACTGAAGTAATGCCTGCAAATATTAGTAAAAAAATAAATCAAGCTGCTAATCAAAAACTAGCAGAGTTGGCTAGTGTACCAATGTCAGAAAAAGGAAAAAATATAACCGCTAGTCTGATAGCAGGAAGTGGTCTTCGTGTTAGACGATAGCAAATATAATAAAGATGTTCAAGCGCATATCTGATCCAGCATTTGACATGGACGCACCAGTACTCAAAGATGAGTCTGTGCGTGATTATCAATATTATTCTTATGATGCACGAATTCCAGATCAGCGTGGAAGGATTGAACTTCAGGTTCAGGATACAAGTAGATATTTCTTACCCGCTGAGGCGTTTATTGAGGTTGAAGGTAGACTTTTAAAAGCAGATAATACAGATTATGGAATTGCTGATCGGGTTGGTTTTGTTAATAATGGCATTATGGCGTTATTTGACAGTGCCACGTATATGATTGACGGAAAAAATATTGAATCAATCCAGAAAGACGTTGATGTTGCAACAACAATATTGGGTCTTGCTAGATACAGCGACGATTATTCAAGATCAGCTGGTCCATCAATGATGTTTGCGAAGGACACAACCGATCAGCCCTAACATAGGAATGTAACACTAAATGCAGCTGGGGACACAGTTGTATCAATGAATGAAAATTTCAACTTGGGATTTGCGTCACGTCGAGCAATGCTTGGTGATGATGAAAGGTTTTCTTGTGCAATTCCACTTTCACATATATTTGGATTCTGTAGAAACATCAGGAAAGTTATTTTTGGAGCTAAACACACAGTTGTACTCGTACGAAAGGCTACAGACAATGATGCAATATGGCGCCCCGCTGGTGTTGATGCTGGTAAAGTAATATTAACCAAACTTTCATTATGGATGCCGGTGATGACTCCATCTATCGAAGAGGAAAAAAGATTAATTTCTTTAATGGATCAGGGTGGTAAATCAGCATTATCATGGTTGACAATGACCACAGATGCTGTGCAGAGTAATTTTAATGGTTTATTCACGTGGCAGATAGCTTCTCAGCAGGGTGTTTCTGCACCACGGCATATATTTATTGCATTTCAAAATACTGCACGAGTAAACAATCAAGAAAATAGTATTATGATATTTGCCAATCTTGGTGTTTCTGAAGTATCGCTGAGGATAAATGGACATCAAGAACCATCCGAGGATATATTACTGAATTTCGAGCAAAATCATGTAGCACGTGCATATCACCGTCTGATGACGTTCATGGGTCGTGATCAAAATGTTGATACTGGTTTGCAAATATCACAAAGAGATTTTACAACGTTGTATCCGATCTATTACTTTTCGCTGGAGCATTTGGATTTATACAGACAGTCAGTAGTTGATATACACTTTCGAGCTCGTGTGACACTACCAGCAGCTATTCCTAATTACAGAGCAATAGCCGTTATACTCAGCGATAAATCAATGTTACTTGAAGGTGTTGGTGGACGAATGAGAGCTGTTGATGCTCCAGTAGAAAACATGTAATTAGATCGCTCATAATATTATAATGTCATATAATCACGTTAGTGTTAGTCTGACTCCTGGTCAGATTAAAAGGCTACAATCAGCATCAAAAATAACTGTGGAATAAAAATATCGCTAAAAAAAGAACAAATGAGCGGTGCATATAGATTATCGTTGACCGAGCGTCAGTTCAGAAACTTCAATGAAGCCAAAAAATCAAATAAAGGTATAAAACTTAATCTTTCTGCGGGCGCTATCAAAGACATCGCTAAGACGAGTGGTATATTTCCACTTCTCGCAGCTATACCAGCATTAATAGCCGCTGCAGCACCAGCTGTTGCAAAAGCAGCTGCGTTAGGTGCTGTTGGAACAGCTGCTGGAATGGCATTAAAGAAAGCAACAGGAAAAGGAATCATGCACGCAGAAAGCTTAAAAAAAAGATCACGGGCAAAACAACACGGAAGACGGTTAAGAGCACCAAACGTACCACAGCCGGGCCGTCTAAGATTATCAGGCCCAGCGTACGGTCGCGGTCTAAGATTACCAGGGACCCCATATTCATGGTACGGAAAGGGTCTAAGACTTCCCGGGACAGTTCATTGATTCTCCCTATGTCTAATTTTGATTTACTCGATGCTGATAAAAAATTAAAAATAAAAAACTTCAGAGGTGTTTTTATGCGTGATCAATTACCAAAACAACCAAACAATATTGAAACTGGTATTATTAATCTCGATAAAAACTCTGTTCCAGGCACCCACTGGGTTAGATATGCAATTGATCCACGTGGAATTATTTATTTTGATTCATATGGACTAGCTCCACCAAAAGAATTCTTAGAGTATGTTAGCAGCATACAAGGTACTCCAATATGGTATTCAACGCTACCAACACAAACATTAACTGATCCGCCAATATGTGGTCGTGAAGTACTTAACGTACTTGATGTTGTATCAAAATCAACAGAACCACCTCACAAAGTAGTACATGAATAAACTACGTTGTCACATTTAAACAGATATTAGTAAATATAATGGTAGATATTTACGGAAGATCTTCTCGTGGTAAAGCTCAGCAGCAAGCTGATTTATCTAAATATGCAACCCTTGATCAGCTCAGAAATGAGATTGACGATTTATTAAATATTACAAGTGTGGATCAAAATGAGGTCGTTGTTTTTCAGGATAAAGAAGGACGATTAAAGAGGAGTAATATACAACTGCCAAATGTACTCATACGAGTTCCTAATGCGGTTGTTGATAATATCGTTACTTTTACTGATCAGGGTAAAATACAAGATTCCGGTACGTCAGTCAACGATTATATCAAGAAAGCTGGTGAATCATTCACGGGTGACATTATTATGAATCAAAATAAAATTATAGACCTTGGAAACCCAGCCGCAGATACAGAAGCCGCAACAAAAAAAATATGTCGATGATCAAGAATCTAAGTACGTATTAGTCAACGGCGGTATAATGCGTGCATTTCTCAACATGAATAATAATGGTATTAATAATCTTAGAACACCAGAATTAGATTTTGATGCTGCAACGAAGAAATACGTCGATGATAAGGAAATTTCAGTAACAACTTCGCTAAAAACAATCAATGACGAAATGACTGCACTCAATAATACTTTTTCTAGACATGTAGAAACGTTCTTAAATTTTCGTAGAAACATAAACAAAACCATTAAAGAATTTTTTGGGGAACAACCAACCGTTGACATAAAACTAGCCGACGTTAACATGAAACTCAACGACATTTGTCAGTGGAATACCTAATATTGTTCAAAAAACTAATCTGATTAAAATTCCACACGGATAGATTAAAAATATCGTGTACACAGTAGCATCAGGATCATCAACATGGACACCACAAAATAACACTCTTGAACATACCGCAGAAGTAACTGGGTTATACAGGCTGTCCATGCATGGTTTAGAAATTACTGCTGCCACTTCATCATCACCGAATGTATATCATAATCCTCTACTGGTGATGCTAAATAAAGACAGTAAAGAAATATTTACGCTGACATCAACGGAAATTCCTCCGAGACGTTACTGGTGATGTCTGGAATTCGTAGCTGAAACCCCTTAATTAATTACTTAACGTCATTAAGTATAATGAATCAAACCTCAATCGACGTTCAACGTCACAGATATAATCAACTATGTAAATGTCAGACTGAATTAAAAAATATAATCGACGATTATACAGTAAAAGTAAAAAAAATATCGCAGACGTATGGTTGTCATTGATATAATTGTTTACTCAGTTTCCGCTATTGTTGCTGGGGCCGGATTATTATTATCAATAATAACAATGACATGGCCTGCAGTTGTAACAATCATCGTCTCAACTTCAACGACTGTCGCAGGCGTTCTCAGTATTATAGCTAAGAAGATATCTGCGTGTACAAACACTAAATTGCACTAGTATATAATAAAATTACACACAGCAGCAGCGGCATTTTCTAAATTATCGTCATATATTTCGTTCTACCTCAGTGATGGTAAAATATCTGATGAGGAGTTCGCAACGATAATGAAAACCTATGATGAAGCATTCAGAATCGCTACAAAGTCACTCACAATAACCAAGGCGAATTAAATAATAACACTAATAATAATGACTGAGTCTTTGGCAGCGTCAAGGGAATTACTTCAACAGATCGTCACTAATACAATCCCGTCAAAAACTACGATGATCTCATTAAGTTCGACCAATCCTGAGTTTAGCGTTAACTTTGCAACCGCAATTCCAGCAAAGGAAATAGCCCTAGCACAACTACGAGTTTATTATAGTTGGCCAAATATTAGATCAAAATCGTTTGGTGGACTACAGCCAAATAATTCATTAGTATTTGGAAATAAGAATAAGCCTGATGGAACTCCTGATTGGCAAGTAGTTAGCATTCCAACGGGTAGTTATCAAGTAGAACAAATCAACGATGAGTTCCAACGCAGAATTAAATCTATTACAGGAAAAGAATCAAAAATAGCAATTACTGTTTACGAACCAACATTATCACCGGTGATTGAAATAGATTCTCCTGATTATGTTGTAGATATTTATCAAAGTTCGATCAGATCAGTATTAGGTTGGCCTGAAGTTGAACCAGGTTATAAAGGCCCACCAGAACCACAACGATCTGATTTCGTTATAAATGTTGAAAAATTTATAAAAATCCCAGAATATCGAAAAACTTATCCATTTATAGAGAATCCGGATGCTTATCGTGGTTATACACATTATACTCATTTTATAGATTTCATTCAAGGTAAGAAAGGTACAACAAGAATAGCAACAATTAACGTTGAAGAAATTAACTCAAAATCAAGACCAATTAAATCTGAACATGGACGTGTACTTAATGATCTAAGAAATTTATTTTCCAGCATCAACACTTTTTATGACGATGATTTAAAAAATCAAATAATTGAAACAATACAACATTTGAATCAAGTTGCATCAGACTTAGAATATGCAAATAAGGCTATCGTTGACAGAGAAAAAACATTAAACGCACCGGCAGATAGATTTTTAATACTTACATAGTTAATGAAGACAGCCCAATTCAACGTGTAAGTTATAAACGTTTATTTAAAACAGTATTTCTTAAACATTTCAGAATTACAGAAGAACAGCTACCAACATTTATAATACCGGGAGTTAACTCTGATGAGCTAAAGAAATCAGTTAATGATCTTACTGATGAACATTTTAAAAGAATATGTAATTCATGGAAAAAATTAATACCTACACCAACCATTCTTAAATATAATAATGATCCACACGGTGGAGGTCGCCATATCTCACCTGGTATTGTTAATATAACATCAACGATCGCAGTCAATTTAGTATGTGACGTAATTGATGGTAGCTATCAAGTAGATCTTGAAAAATCCACTCAAGCTCAACAAGGGTATATATTATATTCATTTAGCCCTCAAGCGCCGCCCGGGTGGTTAATTGTATCTGAGCCAATTAATCCAGTTTATCTACGTGTACATAATCCATTATTGTCAAGAATAAATTTCAAGCTTACTGACCAGACAGGACACATTTTGGATTTAAGAAATGAGGTTTTAAGTATAAATCTATATATATGCTCGTAGAACGTCCGAGTAAATATTTCCTGATATAATCAAGGGAAAAAAGTAATCTGATTCTGAAATAATATAATTATTTTTTTTACTGATTTTTCTCATTCTGATGAGCTAAATGGTACTCTAATTAATAAAATTGTTATAAATTTCTCATTCTGATGGGCTAAATGGTTCTCTGATTAATAAAATTGTTATAAATTTCTCATTCTGATGGGCTAAATGGTACTCTGATTAATAAAATTGTTATAAATTTCTCATTCTGATGGGCTAAATGACCACCGCCTAATTCTGAAATAATATAATTATTTTTTTTACTGATTTTTCTCATTCTGATGGGCTAAATGGTACTCTGATTAATAAAATATTTAGAATTTTCTTAATCAGATGGGTTAAATGGTACTCTGCTTCATGAAATATTTAGAATTTTCTTAATCAGATGAGTTAAATGGTACTCTGCATCATGAAATAATCAGAATTTTCTTAATCGGATGGGTTAGATGGTACTCTGCTTCATGAAATATTTAGAATTTTCTTAATCAGATGAGTTAAATGGTACTCTGTTTCATGGAATAATCAGAATTTTCTTAATCAGATTCAATGAAATATTCATGGGTTTGTTAATCTGATTCAATGAAATAATCAGAATTTTCTTAGTCAGATGGGTTAGATGGTACTCTGTTTCATGAAATATTTAGAATTTTCTTAATCAGATGGGTTAGATGGTACTCTGTTTCATGAAATATTTAGAATTTTCTTAATCGGATGGGTTAAATGGTACTCTGTTTCATGAAATATCTACAGATTCGTTAATCAGATGGGTTAAATGGTACTCTGTTTCATGAAATATTCACAGATTTGTTAATCAGATTCAATGAAATATTCATGGGTTTGTTAATCAGATCCAATGAAATAATCAGAATTTTCTTAATCAGATGGGCTAAATGGTACCTGTTTCATGAAATAATCAGAATTTTCTTAATCAGATGGGCTAAATGGTTCTCTGATTCGTGAAATATCTACAGATTCGTTAATCAGATGGGTTAAATGGTACTCTGATTCGTGAAATATCTACAGATTCGTTAATCAGATGGATTAAATGGTACTCTGATTCGTGAAATAATCAGAATTTTCTTAATCAGATGGGTTAGATGGTATTCTGTTTCATGCAATATTTGCAGATTTATCAAACAATATTATTATTATAATGCTCGTTAACAAACCTTCTGTTATTGATATTGATTCGTAAAATCTGCAGATTCGCTAATCAGATGGGTTAAATGGTACTCTGTTTCGTGAAATAATCAGAATTTTCTTAATCAGATGGGTTAGATGGTACTCTGCTTCATGAAATAATCAGAATTTTCTTAATCAGATGGGTTAAATGGTACTCTGTTTCATGAAATATTTACAAAATCAACGTTATTCATAAAATAATAATGATGTTTATTTATTCGATTATTAGCATTTTTCTTAATCAGATGGGTTAAATGGTACTCTGCTTCATGAAATAATCAGAATTTTCTTAATCAGATGGGTTAAATGGTATTCTCATTCATGAAATATCTATAGATTTATCAAACAATATTATTATTATAATGCTCGTTAACAAACCTTCTGTTATTGATATTGATTCGTAAAATCAGCAGATTCGTTAATCAGATGGGTTAAATGGTACTCTGTTTCATGAAATATTTAGAAGTTTCTTAATCAGATGGGCTAAATGGCACTCTGATTAATAAAATTGTTACAAATTCTTCAATCTGATGGGTTGAACAATACTCAAAATCATTAAAATCTGAATAATATATGTTTGAGGCAATTGCACATGTAATAAAGCGAGATAACTCTGCTCTCTCTCTCTCTCTCTCTCTCTCTCTCTCTCTCTCTCTCTCTCTCTGCAGAGCAAATTAAACGATTATCTCCCTTACTACTACGTTTGATTTATAGATGACGAAGATATTTTGCTTTCGTTAATTATTTAGTGATTTATTTGTTCTCTGTAAGCAATTAGTTGTTAGTGAAGCAGCAATTTGTAACAGAGAGGGATATTGGTGCATCTTTTGGCTCTGATAACCTTAAATTCACGTCCGTTTATACAAGTGCGTTTGAATTACAAATAAGAGTTATTTTTAGCTCTTATAACACATGTATTTTGTCCTAACGAACGATAACTCATACAGAAAATGTAATATGCGATTATTTTATGAATTATATTTGAAAAATTGAAGTAAATTCACGCTACAGTTCTACAATAAATGATTTAATTCTACTAGTAATACAAGTCCAGAGTAATCACATGTGAGACAGTGCAAATAGTTATACTTAAATTTAACTGTATATTCATAAGAGATGCGGTGGCCGAGGTGTTAAGGCGTTTGCACGTAGATCAAGTTATGTAGACTCTCTGTGTGTTCGAGTCTCCAAAAATGCTAAAGATACATTATCTTGCATTCGGCGACGGATGATATTTATAATTGGGGGTACGAAACCCAACAGAAAAATAATACAACTCTCCCACCATGTAACCACGTGGTGGGTGTACTTTTGCACTCTCCATGGGGTTATCATGGAGAGAGTTGTATAAAATCTGTTTGACGCAGGTAAATCCACCCCCACCCCACCCCGTTGTATTCAGTCAATAGTTAAGTTTATGTTTGTTGTTAAGTTTATGTTTGTGCTGTCTGCAAAAATCAAAATCAAAATCAAAATCATCACCATTTGTATATATTCATGTTCATACAATCATATGTTTGTGCCGTCCTCAAAAAAATATAATCAAAATCATCACCATTTATATATATATATATAATCATAATCATACAATTATATATTCATTAGGATAAGTTTATGTGTTTGTGCCGTCCGCAAAAATATAATTAAAATCATAATCATATGTATATAATCATAATCATACAATTATATATTCATTAGGATAAGTTTATGTGTTTGTGCCGTCCATTAGGATAAGTTTATGTGTTGTGTTTGTGTCGTTAATAAAAATTACGGATCACCCTCTGAACTTTCTAGGATGTTGTTTGACAACCTAGGGGTTCACATGGAGGTTGAGTCTGTATAAATGTGTTTCGCCTAATTTCGAATGCCCCTGAGCTTGTTAGAATGTTGTTTGACAATCTAGGAGCTCCAATGGGGTTGTGTTGTGATTAAATGTTTTGTAAATATTTTTTATATTGAAGAAATAATTATTATATATGAACCGAGAAAATATTAATGCTATTATTTCTGCTATCAAAAAATTACAACATGAAGGAATAAATCTCTCTGATAATCTCGATCCTGAGAAAATATTATGCGATTTTAGTTCATTGGAACAACGAAAAACCGAGGGTAAATACACACTGACATCTAAGTACAGATTTATGAAACTGATTTATCAATCAATGCTGGTATCCTTGGCAGGAGTAAATGACAAACAGGTAAAATTATGTGCGCCTCTTGCACGTTCGATCGAAAATATCAGATCTGAACTATCTCGTGAATACGAGAAAAAGAAGATTGTAGATAATCGTGTAATGCAACTAAGAAAGATTATGTTACTTGATTCTGTCCATGACACTGAGAGCAGCGACGGTGAAAGTGCCCTGATTGATTTGGAATAATTGACGGAGTCGAACTATATACAGTAAAAAAAATATTTATTTATTAAGAGTACAGAGTTATCTGATATATTCAAATATTATCGACTGATCATATTTTATTGAATATGCAGATTTGAATGTTTTATTTGCAACAAATTGTACTGATTGTGGATGTGTGCCAAAATGTTTTGCAGCTGCACTAATTGATGGAAAAGTTATTTCGTGGCCTGTTTCTGTATTTATGGATATAACAGACCTCGGGATCTTGGGATATTTACCAGTATTTCCACGTGCAGTATTCTCTCTGTGTATAATAGCCTGCAGGTTAGATAGCCGATTATTTTTGGGATTTCCATCAATATGATCAATTACAAGTCCATCTTCGATGACCTCATCAAAACATTCGAATATGAATCTATGTGATAAATAATGTTTATCTACACTGGCATTGAATTTAAAATAACCAAATTTATTAACACTACCGACTGGTTTTTTTAATCGACAGTGCCTGATTACACCATCTCGAGACGCCTCATAATTTTTAATTATGGGATGTGCCACAAATTCTTTTTGCTCCATTTATATATATAATATTATTTGTTTAAATCACTGTTTCGAAATCTGGCCAGATACTCTTCTACGGTTTTTATAGGAGATTTACCTGACAATGTCAAAGTATTACTTTTTTTTGTCATAATATCGTTTTAATTCTCTGTATTTTTTACCGAGGCATTTTACACATAATTGAGTTTTTCCTCTGACTCCAACACCACATTGCACACACGGTTTTGGTCCTAGACTACCATTTTTAACGCTTTGCATATGGTAGCAGCAGAATTCATTCACGCATGCTTTGTTACAAGGAGACGTATATCCAATTTGGAGCCAAATACATCATTTGAATCATTATATATATATATATATATATATATATATATATATATATATATATATATATATATATATAATATTATATATTTAAATCATTGTTTTGAAATCTGGCCAGATAATCTTCCACGGTTTTTATAGGAGATTTACCTGACAATGTCAAAGTATTATTTTTTTTGCCATAATATCGTTTTAATTCTCTATATTTTTTACCGCCGCATTTTACACATAACTGAATTTTTCCTCTGACTCCAACACCACATTGCACACACGGTTTTGGGCCCAGACTCCCATGTCTAAAACACTGCATATGGTAGCTGCAGAATTCATTCACGCATGCTTTGTTACAAGGAGAAGTATATCCAATTTTGAGCCAAATACATCGATATTTTGTTTGAATCATTATATATATACTAAAATTTAATTTAAATATTTGTCTTAATTATAATAATGGAGGACTTATCCATCATTGAGCCTTCCGCAATCTCGGCGGGAACTAGATTTGATCTTGACAGACTATCAGAATATAAATTTAGTGCTTTGATGCAAGATCTAGCTTTAACGAATATGGATATAACCGAACGTATCCGTGAAGCCAAGAAGGAATTTCATGACGATGGTGCGGCTCATGTGTGGTCAACATTCAGGATCGGAAATATTGTCGATACTATAATGAATGATAAACGAGGAAAAGTAATTATTAATCACCTTGATGATCAAAAATATTTTATTTTAATAAAATTTATTGTAAATACAGAAGAAAATAGTTGGATTATTCGTGACAAGCGTGATCCAGTACGTGTACAATCGGGAAATAATATTGTTTTCTTGAGTAATAAATCCAAGCCCGGAATACTGACTGGTATTGACAAACCGTATTATGAACGGAAATACCCTGTGACTGCGGTTGTCTATGCAATATAACCGCTGAATAATAAACCTGACGTTGGAGATCTCAAACCGATGAGACTGTCAGAATCAAGAATAAACTGTGTAGCTGAACGAGTTACAGAACATTTCACAAACGCGATACGTGGTAATGGTTTAACAGATTTACGACGTAAAAAAATAAATGCGTGGGCAGAAGCAGTTAAAGATACTGTAGCATCTATCAAAGATGTTGATAAACTAGGAAAATTATTAAAATTTCCAATAACAGTAAAGACGTTAACCGGAGAGATTTTATATAAATCGAAATATGAATCAAGAGGAGCTTCGATAGATATTATTGATCATAATGCACATGCATGGACTAATGCTGTAAAAATATTTC
>JAECUM010083838.1:0-17293 GCA_016617855.1 Megalonaias nervosa | reverse complement strand
ATGAATGAATCGATGAATCGAATAGGTGTCTTTAGCTGAAACCACATATATGTGTGTGTGTGTGTGTGTGTGTGTGTGTGTGTGTGTGTGTGTGTGTGTGTGTGAGATTATTAAGTCATCATAGTAACAAAATCTTGTTGCGCCATTCAGAGACCAATTTGAATGCAATTTAAAATACTGTCAGAATTAAGTTGTTTGTAAAATATATATTGCTATATCATTCTTATTAAAATAAAATATAATATTATATGAATTTGTAAAATGGAATATCAACGGAGGCATATCGTGTGTAAAACGGTATATCAATTTATTCATATCAATTTGTTCAACGGCATGTCAAAAGATCTTTTGTGCAGCTAGTATGACTTGATGTTACTTCTGCAATGATTCAGATGGACCTTGGAACTCAACAAATCTCGGAGTTTTCCCCTTCAGTGTATGAGGTGGCTGTAGGCAAAATACCAAAAGACATTGTATTCAAAGCTTTATGCAAGCCAAAGTGTTCTTACACATGGTACAAATGAGGCACAACAATAAACAACACGGACACATTGTCCCTGGGAGTTGTTCACAGAAGTAGTGAGGGGAATTACACTTGTGAGGCTTTATTACACAATTCTACATAACACCAGGAGGAGATCCAGAGTTTTCATATATATCCGTGTTAAGTGTAAGTGCACGGTTGGATGTATTAAGTTCCATTGTGTGTGTGTATATATATAATTCCTTATTAAGATCCTGAATGACATAAGATTTTCAAACCGTAGAACTTAGGAATATATTTACAGAAGATGGACTTGTGCCCTCATGTCCATTACATATATTGTATGGGGGTATGTGTCCCCTTTATCCATTCTATACAAAGTATTTGGGCATGTGTCCCCTTTATCCATTCTATATAGAGTATTGGGAGATGTGTCCCCTTTATCCATTCTATACAAAGTAACTGAACATGTGTCCCCTTTATCCATTCTATACAAAGTATTGGAACATGTGTCCCCTTTATCCATTCTATACAACGTATTGAGACAGGTGTCCCCTTTATCTATTCTATACAAAGTATTGGGACATGTGTCCCCTTTGACCATTGTATGCAAAGTATTGGGACATATGTCCCATTTATCCATTCTGTATAAAGTAAGATCATGTGACCTCTTATCTATTCTGGATAAAGTAAGAAGATCATGTGACCTCTTATCCATTCTACATAAAAGAAGATCATGTGACCTCTTATCCATTCGGTATAAAGTACGAAGGGCATGTTTCCGATCAATCTCGCATTTTCTGATAAATACACTATGCACACAAATAGCCGTACTCTCTTTGTTGCCTTTCACCTTTCGCAAACATATAGTTTATATTGTTAAAGACACATATTATTTCGACTTGAATGATTGGTCAAGATTTATCAAGCAGGTAAGTGAACGTGTCTGAGGGAAAATACTTTTTAGCAACATGGGTATAATTCCATTAAGAGAGAGAGAGAGAGAAGGAACAAAAAATAAAATAGGTCTGAAGAAGATGCATTAATAAAGATATATTTTCTAACTGGAGAAAAAGAAGCCCCCAGAAGTGACATTGATTGCACTGAGGTTATCAGAGTGTTGTCTAAACTGTGGCGATATAATTGTTCTCCCACTGATATATTTAAATATCTCAATATGAAATTGATATATTGGCCTATAACTATACTGTGTTGTTGACCTTGGTTGATAACAGAAACAGGTCATCCTGACTACTTACATCTGTTTGGTTTTGTGATAAACAACATATTATGTAGCTAATACTTGATTACTCGTGATATAAATTCAATATTAAATCATTACATAAATTCAATATTAAATCGTTACCTATTTGAGATCCTCTATACATATTTTAATAAGCCATACGGTCTCTTTACCAAGCTAATCCAACACTCGTGTGAATTCTGCTGGAAGTCACGTTGTTCACCTTATTTCCAAGGACCTTTCGACAACCACCGTTGTCTACTGAAGTTGTGATAACGCGCCAAGACTATAAATAATTTTCCTCTATATAATGAATGACCACAAATATCACAACTTCACATTTCATCACAACTTCAAAACTGCATGACAACCTGACAACTGCATATTTTCTCGTTGTTAGGTTTCCGTAACATGTCACAATAATTGTATACCATAAAACACAAAATCGCAACTCAAACACCATATACAGGGAACTATTTTCCTACTCTATCCCTGGGTAAGTCAAACCATGATTTCGAGCCTCATTTCATATGTCTCTTTACACCATATTTACCTTCACAGCAACAATAAAAGGCGTATCCAGATAATGGAGCAATCCCTACTCAGCTGTTACATCGTACACAATATCAACCCAAATAGTTCACATGGAGATACGCGATGAATCAACACAATTAGATTTTAATAGGAACTACTTGGCTCCATGCCCCAATACCCCTTATGCGGCTCTGATCTGATTTGTTATAACCCTGGCTGTGGAATATGTGACGTTTGATCCTTGATATTGGATAATTACTCGGGCTGGGGAATATTTCCACAACATCGACATCCCGTAATTAAACAACTAATTTAAAACTAACACATCTCTAAAATGGAGAGTCGTAAATACAAACGGCACATAAGATTGATTTATTACATTGTGTAACAGTCGCAATTGCCTATGCATTACGTCACAAATTACATCACATCGTCATTTAGTGTAGACTAACGTCAATCTTTTGCAAACAAAGTCTACGTAAAGTTAAAATCTTTTCAAACTGCTTCATAAATTTAGTTTGATTCTCTGCATATGAAAGAAATTTCTGCAGAAAGGCACAAATATAACCAAACGGGTTAGAGACCTATCATTTATTACAAGCAGATATTCTTTGCTTGGATAGGCAGATCTTCCTGTGGTTTATTTGGGTTATTCCTCCACCAGTTATACTGACCGACATGTATAGCCTATCATGTGCTGCAAAATAACGTTCAGCCTACGACAACAGCAGCAATAACAACATGTAAAACTTTAGTCATCACTGCTTGTAGCGGCACCCGTCGTGTAGCTTTTATGTCACAGAACTCTCAACCACTCGAACGCGGAAGCACGAAACTAGAGCTTGGCGATGGGTACAGTTACTCCTGACACTAGTTTGATTCTCGCTTGGATAGAACAGCGACTTTCTAAAAAGTTTGATTATATTTATCTCATTATGTATACATACATACATACATACATACAAACATACATACAGATACATGCAATGCCGGGATCCACGGTTAACAGCTTTCACGTGCCTTTCGATTCAATTTACATACATACATACATACATACATACATACATACATACATGCATACATACATACATACATACATACATACATACCTACATACACACACACAAACATACATACAGATACATAAGCAGCAGAGAGGGTGAACCCTACAACTTTGTAGAGACCTTATTTTTAAAAATTAAGGGTTCCTACGAAGGTTAAAAAAATAAGTTTTTGCCTTAATAATGAAAACTTCTTTAATTGACCAGATTTTTTCACAATCTGGTCACATACGTAAGTCATTCACCCTCTCTGCTGCTATAAATTAACCAAATATTTTATCTAAACCTACACGATATCTTGATCTCGGATCGTGTAAATTTATCGTTATAAATCCAAACGGAACAGCTTGTGCTTTTGAAAAGAAGTTTTTAAATTTAATCATGTCCATGTCGCCTGAACACCAAGTATAATAAATATTCTGTAGAGTATAATTATCTACTCCATTAAATACAACTAAAATATTGCAGTTGTCTCTGATTACTTTTGGAATTTGTGTATATCTCTGAGTAACATAAAATCACATCCGTGTTTTTATGTCTACCTCGAGAAAATATTCTAGCTGGATTTGATTGTTTGTCCAGCATAACATCATCATACACTACTAAATTATTAATGAATCCATCTAGATCATCTACAGATGGTGCTTCATCAATATCGGTTATAAAATCAATAATATCATTTTCCATCCAGTAGTTTTGCATTTTTATTAAAATCCTTAAGTACTTCATAACACCTCTGATCATCTACAGATGGTGCTACTAAATACAGTTTGTTCCACTTGAGCCATCGCATTATCAGATTAAGCAATAATTGCGTCTTTCCACTTCCAGATGGGCCTATTATAATCATTCTGATAGAATTCGGAAGCGCTGGATGATGCTTTACTGGTTCTTGTTTTCGTGTCGCAGAAAAGTCAATTATATCCATATAATAAATAATATGAGTCTATATTGTGTTCGATGCAGAGCACCTACCGATACTACTGAATTAACGACAATAACAACAAGAAATAAAAGACGTGCACTTACAGGCAAGTGTGTGAAATGTGGTACCAAGAAATATAAATTTGTCTCCATGACTAAGTCAGGAACAAAGACAGGTGGTGATATCGCTGCTTCGTTAGCAAAATTACCAGGAACTCCGTGGGCTAAATATCCCGGTGAGAAACATTTACCCGGATATAATTATTGTGGTCCTGGAACTCGACTTGATATCAGACTCGATGATCAAGATCAACCAAAACCAGGAGAGTATCCAGTAAATAAGATCGATCAAGCGTGTCACGTTCACGATGTCGCGTATAAAAGTAAGGATTTGCAACACCGACATCTTGCGGATGTGAAATTGATTCACGCGTTAAATGCTATACCTAATAAATCTCTCAGAGAAAAATTAGCTAGTTTTCTAGTTAAAACTGCTATGAAAGGTAAACTGGTGCTAGGGGCTGGCAATTAATTATATAACTATCATAATGGAATCTGTTTATTATTCCCCGAGAGGATTTTGGAGAGGTAAGGCAGCTATTAGTCAACTCGCCGAACCAGCAGAAGTTTCACGTGATGTCGCTGCATCATGGTTAGCACGACAGGCAATATGGCAAATCTTCCTAAGTCCACCTAAAAGAATTCTGTACGCGCATTTTGATGTTAGTGTCCCTAATGAAGTTCATCAAGCAGAAATTTTGTTTTTACCACACGATACCATTAAAACACGTGGACGAAAATCACGCACGTACAAATACGCGTTAACTGTCGTTGACATTGCGAGTAGATATAAAGAAGCGGAGCCGTTATCAACAAAAACAACATCTGAAGTTGCATCTGCGTTTGAGCGCATTTATCAACGTGGTGGTCTACGATGGCCACGGTTATTACAAGTTGATCCCGGTAAAGAATTTCTTGGAGTAGTATCATCGTTGATGAAGAAACGTAACGTTAAAATCAGACGAAGACATACTGAAATTCATCGTGATCAGGCAATCGTTGAACGATTTAATAGAACACTTGCCGAGCGGTTATTCGGATATCAATATGCAAAGGAAATATCTACTGACTTCAAAGATAGATCTCGTGAATGGGTTGCAAGATTACCGAGTGTGATAGCTGCGTTGAATAATGAAATTACTCGTGCAACTTCCATGAAACCTTCTAACGCGATCAAAAAATATATATATATACCCAATGGCTACGCCCAACGACATGAATCTTTCTCTCAACCAGTATTAGGAAATGTTACAGTTAGATATTTTTTATGAACCTGGAGAACTTGAAGGCGGTAAAAAAAGAGCAACCGATCCTATCTGGAGCGTGACTACACATAAAATTTCTAGCGTAGTTAGATCCACTGGAAGACCTGCCATATACAGACTAGATTCTACTGCCCCTCAACGTGGATTTGTACGTGAACAATTACAAGTAATTCCTGAGGATACGCAATTACCACCAAGCTCAATTTTGTAAACGTCCAGAGCCTCGACGTCAAGACAAGTCAGCATTACATTTTCACGTGTATGACCAAGATCACTATTAATTCTGTCTACGGTAAATTGTCTTGGATTCGAATACTGCCATGACATATTACAGTTGCAACTTGCGCAATGATTATTTTGTAGTTGTTTTAGTTTTATAATAAATTCAGTATCAATATCAAAGTCACGATTATTTTTTTTGTCACACTGCTTATAACCAGATAGTTTTTTTCTTATTACGTCATTATTTTCTATAAAATTCATAATAACCCTATGTAGTTGAGATATTCTCCTGACTCGAGATACAGCGAGATAGACTAAATTTGACCACTCGATCCTATCATCTACAATCCAGATTCTAGTATCAGTTATAGTTAATCCCTGTGACGAGTGAATCGTTATAGCGTATCCTAACGTCCACGGCGATTTATTCATACTCAGCGCATTCTCAACGACATTAATATCGGCTAAAACAATGTCATTCAGTACAAGATTTTGTACTCGGACATTTTCAGCGTCTCCACCTGGTATTTCAACTTCAATATTCTGTCGTCGAGTATCTGCTGGGCGATAGCACAAAGGTACAGGTAACGTTGGAAACTTTTCTTTATGTAACGTAAATAATTTCTTTTGTAGTTCATCACGAACTATCTTTCTACTCGTGACTATTAAATCAACTGGATTCCATAAAGTCCAAAATTCATTCATAGAAGTCTCTGGAATTACTCCTCGCATTATCTCACATTGTACTCTGTCTGGCTGAAGTCTGATTAATCTTTTAAATTCCTTCAGCGGTTCATCGATAGCTCTATGGTCATTATGTATTTCTTCATAATAATTTACGTTATTCTTTAGCCATTCATGTGGAGACTGTCCAACAAAGGGTGGTGGTTGACCATGATCGCCACACATAATCACAGCAGTATTCTTTGTCAATAACCATTCAAGAAATGTTTTTAGTGTTTCTAACGGCACCGTGCATATCTCGTCCCATATAATATATTTAGGTATATATTTTTCACCCATCCGCGATGGAGTCCACGTGTCTCCGCACCATCTAAAGAAACTGTGATATGTACATGATTTTACTCCTCGTTGTTTTATTTCTCTAGCAAGTTTATGTGTAGGTGTCAAAACAATTATATCTAAACTATTATTCATAAATAAATTAATCGCAAGAGTTGTTTGACCTGACCCTCCACACCCATTAAGATAAACGGTCTTATACCTAGATACAAGATCGTACACAGATGGTGCAGATGACTTTGATGTTTGATTATTATTTCTGTAATATGTCTCCACAATTTCAGCATCGGCAGATTCAGAATAACTAAATATATTTTCTTGTTTTATCCTCCACGTCCCCCATTCACCATTACCGAGTTTTAATAAATCCTTATATTTTTTATGTACATAAAATGAATCCGTAGCGACCCTGACAGCGTGACGAGGAAATTTATTTATCATCGATAGTAGGTTTATCGAAACATAAGCTAACGTCGAAGATCTTAAATGAGTAAATTGTGGTGAGTCGCCATCAAGGTAGCTCACAATGGTACCTAGTTTTGTTCCATCTGATAAATAAGCATTACATCTGTTTATAAACGTATTTTCTCCGTTGTATCAGCGATTATAAAATCTAGTTCAGCATCGTCCATAATCAATCTTGTACACGTTCGTTTATGATCGTATGAACCACCTTGAGTGAACTTACCGATTATCTTTCTACCAAGATCTTTTGCAAATTTCTCATCATACTCGTTTCTGCATTTATTTATTTTAATGATATAATCTTCATCAATATCAGGGAATTCTTTCCTGGTATCATCGATATTAAATCTGTTCAGTTCTGGTAACCAAACTTGCTTCTGTGAATTATACGATATAATCGCTTCAGTTACTCTCAACGATATTAAAAATCCAGCATCAAGCATATACCGCAATAGTACTATCGGAACCCAACATTTTTCTGAAAAATGTCTTCCAAACCAAGCATAAGTAATCGGATGGAGTTCCTCTCTAAACTCGAATGATTCTACGTGAGCAAATCCTGTTAGGTCAACATCTGGTCCTTCCATGGGAAGGGGTCCGTTTATAGCAACCCTGGTCATGTCATGTGTAGGATGTCCGAATCTCTTAAAGTATTTAGAACATACTCCATATCCAAGAAAACTCCCAGGATAACACGCTACCATATCAACTGAGATAACATCATTATAATCGTATTTGGTGTTCCATAACCCACCGTGACCATATTCTATACAACTTTTCTTGACATCTTCAAGGAATTCCGATCGTGTCGTTTTCCATGAATTTTTTTCCTGAGCGAAATGGTCAGGAACCGATGGTACGGTAAAACAGTTATTCAGTAATTGTCTAATTTTGACATCATCAGGGGTATATTTCAATGCAAGATGTTCCATTTCCTCATGGAGAGATTCTGTACGATAAATATCACCGTTAGGCCGTATAAACTGATCGTAATGATCATATTCCGAACTCTGAAATAACCAAACGGATACAGGGTCACTTTTGCTGATATTTTAAATAAAATCAAAGATGTCACCGTTATAAAATTTAACCGTTCTATCTCGTGGAAATATTGTTACTGCTGAGGTCCATGCATGTGCATTATGATCAACGATTGTTATAGGGTTTCCATTTTTTATATATTTTGATTCGTATAATATCTCTCCGGTTAGTGTTTTTACTGTTATTGGAAATCTTAATAACTTTTCTAGTTCAGCAACATCCTTAATAGATGCACCAGTATCTTTAACCGCCTCTGCCCATGTGTTTATTTTTTAATATCTTAAATCTGTTAAACCATTACCACGTATCGCATTTGTAAAATGTTCTATAACTCGTTCAGCTACACAGTTTATTCTTGATATTTTCATCGGTTTCAGATCCGCAACATTAGGTTTATCATTCAGCGGAAATATTCCATAGACAACTGCAGTTGCTGGATAACTTTGTATATAGTAAGGTTTATCAATGCCAGTAAGTATTCCGGGCTTAGATTTATTACTCAAAAGAACAATATTACCCCCGGACTGCACACGGACTGGATCACGCTTATCACGAATAATCCAAATATCTTCTTCTGTATTTACAATAAATTTTATTAAAATAAAATATTTTTGATTATCAAGGTGATTAATAATTACTTTTCCTCGTTTGTCATTCATCATATTAGTAACATTTCCAACTCTGAATGTTGACCAGGCATGAACTGCACCATCGTCACGAAATTCCTTTTTTGCTTCACGAATACGTTCGGTTACCGTTAATGCCAGATCCTGCATCGAAGTACTAAATTTATATTCTGATAGTCTGTCAAGGTCAAATCTAGCAGGGGAAGGTTCAATAACGGATAATTCCTCCATATTATAATTAGGGCAAGTATATATTTAATTGAACATTAATCTTTTGTATATGATTGAAACACAAAACAAATGTGCTTGGCTCAAAATTGGATATACTTCTACTTGTAATAAATCATGCGTGAATGAATACTGTAGTTATCATATGCAATGTGTCAGAAATGGAAGTCTAGGACCAAAACCGTGTATTGTGTGTAGTGCTGGAGTGCGAGGAAAAACTCAATTGTGTGCGCAATGCGGTGGTAAAAAGTACAGAGAACTAAAACGATATTATGACAAAAAAAATAACACTGACTCTCCTATAAAAACCGAAGAAGATTATTTGGCTAGATTGTCAAAAAAAATAATGATTTAAACAAATAGTATTATATATAAATGGAACAAAATGAGTTTGTGTCACATCCAATCATTACTAATTACGAAGCATCTCGAGATGGCGTGATTAGAAACTGCAGATTGAAAAAACCGGTCGGTAGTATTGATAATACTGGTTATCTTAGATTTACTGCTAATGGCAAGAAAAAAAGATATTTATCTCATATATTTACCTACGAGTGTTATTTTGGAATAATCAAACATGGATATGTGGCGGATCACATCAATGGTGATAAGCTTGATAATTCGATTTATAATTTACGAGTTACTACACAGAGTCAAAATTGTAAATCCGGAAACACAGGAAGGTGTAAATTATACAGAAAGAGAGCTATTAAATCTATAAATACAGAAACTGGGGAGGAAATAGTTTTGAATCAATTAATTCTGCTGCCAAATACTTTGACATAGTACCACGATCGGTACAATTTGTCGCAGAAAATATACAAAAATCTTCCTTTTCCAAAAGATTTACAAAAAAAATAAATTTTCAATACGTTTAGTCTACCGTATTTTTAATATTACCAAATGATTACTTGATACCTACTGAAACATGGTTGGGATATAATATGAGGTATCCACAGAAGCATATCTATGAGAGATATCTACTGAAACGTTAATTTTCCCAAGGGTTTTGTTTAGCCATAATTACAGTCACTGACTCTGTCAGGGGTTCACCTTCACCGTCGCTGCTCTCAGCGTCATTATCATTTTTTACAGAATCAGATAGCATAATCTTTCTTAATTGCATTACACGATTATCCACAATCTTTTTTTTTTTTTTTTCGTGAGACAGTTCGGATTTAATATTTTCGATAGAACGTGCAAGAGGTGCAAATAGCTTTACCTGATTGTCGTTTACCATAGCTAGTGATTCAAGCATGGATTGATAAATTAATTTTATAAATCTGTAGTTTGAAGATAGTGTATATTTATTATCAAATTTTTTTTGTTGCAGTAATTCAAAATCGCACATAATTTTCTGAGGGTCGAGATTATCAGATATTTTTATTCCGTTATGTTTTAGTTTTTTAATAGCACAGATAATATCATTGATGTTTTCTTGGTTCATTATATATATTTATTTTTTTTTTATATTTAATATAAAAATAAACAAATATACAGCGCGGGGTGACATTCGGTCTACCATTCCATAGTTGTATCAGATAAACCTAATGTGGTTCCGAATCTTTGTTTAGACATTTACCCCCCAAGAGACCCCTAAATATCCGTAACCGAAACTTTAGAGGCTTAGAGGGGTTGTCTATACGTGTTATTAGTTTACCCCCGAAAGAATTCCTAAATATCCGTAACCGAAACACTAAGAACTCAGAGGGTTGTTTATACACGTGTAGGTCTTATTTTAGTGACCAATCAGATTATGTTTATTGCCTTACAAGAATTCCTAGATATCCGTAACCGAAACTCTAAGAACTCAAAGGCTGATTGGTCTTTGTGACCTGGAATCTCATTAGGTTTATTTTTAGTTTTGCGATTGTGTCTTTTGGAATGGCCCTTGTGTGGGGTACCCTTTAGTGAAGTCACAAGGTCACGACCTCATATCACCCCCCGCTGTATATTTTGATGAGATGATATGATGATGATGATGAAATGCCGTCTTCACGCCAGCACACCAACCCATAACGATCAACCAATGGGTGATTCACAAAAGTGAATCCACCACGTGTTGACGTAGTGGATTGGTGTACTCTGAAGATGGGGGTGGCTGGAGCCCCCAATAAATTATAAATCTTGGCATAAAATCGCCCCCCGCAGACAATTTGTCCTTCTTGGGTTTCGAACCATGACCCTCCGGATGAGAGTTTCTACACGCTATCAACTGAGCTATCGGACCTTGTTATAAATACATATTGAAAAAGTTAGTATGTGTTTACCAATAACCTTAGCTTAACAATTTGTCAGTCATTCCTACAAATTACAATATTCTCTAACAAAAACCATATTTTTCTGTCTAAAATGAGATTTTATAGTTTCCAAAAAATATATATTATAACACTGAGTCTATGCGTGGGCCGTAACAGCGGATATTGATTTAGTTATATAGCGGTTCTTAAAATTACTTTACGCACAGCTGTTGTGGAATAATCAATATGCAGCCACAGCTTTCTAGATTTCATTGTGCACGGATTTTATGTAAACAAAAAGAATAATTATAAACATCCGGATATTTTTTTTTGTTATAATAAAAACGCTCTATGAGCGTACATACAGGTTTATATTCAGTTCTTCGTTCCTCGTGTCCAAAATGTTTCCTGCCTGGTCAGTGAGTTTGAAATTTATTCTTGTCAGAAATGGATCATGAACTCGCAGGTAAACGGGATTAATTGGTTCAATTACAATTAACCACCCTGGTGGATCTTTAGGGCTAAATGAATATAGTATATACCCTTGCTGAGCTTGGCTAGATTTAGAAAGATCTACCTGATAGCTACCTTCAATAACATCACATACTAGATTGACTGCAATTGTTGTTGTTATGTTTACAATGCCTGGCGATATATGACGTCCGGCACCAAAGGGATTGTTATTGTGTTTTAGTATAACCGGTGGTGGGGCTATTTTTCTCCACGATTCAATTACTCCCGGATAATATTCTTCAATAAGATCATTTAATGATTTCTTCATTTCAGCGTTATTTAAATCTGGTATAACAAATGTTTGTAATCTTTTTCTGTTATTTTATAATGATTAAGAAATAATTGCTTCAAATTTGGTCTTGTGTAAGGACTATCTAATTCAGTAGTTGTAGCTTTCATAATACTTCGATCGGCGATATATAAATCGAATAAGATACCATTTAAATGTTTTATTGACTCGATTATTTGCTGCTTTACACTTTCATTATAATGTTGTGATAATGAAATAAGTAAATTTCTTAAATCATTAAACATTTCATCGTATTCAGGTTTAAGAGTATCTAAAAACCATTTAATAAATTTTTCATCAACACTATCTCGATCTCGCGCCCCTGGCGTCTTGATAATAGTAAATATTGATCTAATTATCTTGGGGATCCTTTTACCGTCAAAATCGGTAAAGTAGTATGTATCATCGTTTGGATCATTTTTAAGTGATATATAATTCCATGGATGTTTTTCTCGATATTCTGGATTTTTAATGAATTTTTCTTCACTCGTTTTAAACTCATTTTTAGTTGGTTCTGAAACTCCATTATAAACAGGTGCGACTTCAGGCCATCCTAACACGGATCTGATCGAACTCTGATAAATATCTACGAGATAATCAGGAGAATTTATTTCAATCGCCGCTGATAGTGTTGGTTCATAAACAGTTATTGCTATTTTAGATTCTTTCCCTGTGATAGATTTAATTCTGCGTTGGAACTCATCATTAATCTGTTCTATTTGATAACTGCCCGTTGAAATTCCAACAACTTGCCAATCAGGTGTTCCATCCGGTTTATTTTTATTCGCAAATACCAGTGAATTATTTGCTGGTTGTCCACCAAACGGTTTTGATCTGATATTAGGCCAGCTATGATAAACTCGTAATTGCGCTAATGCTATTTCCTTTGCTGGAATTGCAGTCGGAAAATTAACGCTAAATTCAGGATTGGTTGAACTTAATGATATCATAGTAGTTTTTGACGGCGTTGTATTAGCTACGATCTGCTGAAGTAATTGCGACTCTGACATTATTATTATCGTTATTATTTAATTCTCCATCTTTCCGTCACTAGAGAACGCGTCGCGTTCCACTATGAATGCTTCATCGTAGGTTTTCATTATCGTTACGAACTCCTCATCAGATATTTTACCATCACTGAGATACGCTGAAATATACGAGCATAATTTATTGTATACGGCTGTTGCTGTGTGTAATTTCATCACGTACGCGTTTAGTTTATCATTCGTACACGTAAATATTTTGTTAGAGATAATACTGAAAATACCTGCTCATGTTGTTGCCGTTGAAACTATAATTGTTACAACTGCAGGCGCTGTCATCGTTATTGTTGATAATAATAATCCAGTTCCAGCAATAACAGCAGAAACCGAGTATACCATTATATCAATAACAACCATACGACGACGATATTTTTTTACCTTTATCGTGTAATCGTCGATGATATTTTTTAGTTTAGTTTGACACTCACATACTTGAGCGTATCTGTGACGTTGAACGTCGATAAATGACTCTTGATTCATTATACTTATCTAGGTAACTAATTGAGGAGTTTCAGCTATAAACTCAATACACCACCAATAAGTCGCTGCGGTTAACTTTTTATCATTCGCTATTAGCATAAACGTTTCTTCAGCATCTTTATTTAACACTATAGACACAGTTCCAGAAAAACTATCGGTTGAATGACGCCATGTAAATGTGGTAAATATAGTAAATTTTTCAGCACAAATTATAGATAATCTGTATACACCAGTAACCTCTGCGGTATGTTTAAGGGTGTTATTTTCCGGTGTCCATGTTGCTTTTCCTGATGCTACCGTATATACCATGTTAATGATCTGCTTGTGAGGAATTTTAATAAGATTCGTTTTTTCAATGATATTAGGAATTCCACTAACAATATCATTGATTTTCATGTTAATGTCAGCGAGATTAATAATAACATTTGGTGGAGTTCCAAAAAATTCGTTAATAGATCTGTTTACATTTCTACGAAAATTTAGAAATGTTTGTATATGACTATTAAATTCAGTTCTAAATACAGCAATTCCATCATTGATAGTCGTTAACGAAGTCGTTATTGGAATTTCCCTATCGTCGACGTATTTCTTCGTTGCAGCGTCGAAATCTGTTTCTGGTGTTCTGAGATTATTAATACCATTACTATTCATGTCGAGAAATGCACGCATTATACCACCGCGCACTGACACGTACTTGGATTCTTGATCATCGACTATCTTTTTTGTTGCTGCGTCTGTATCTGCGATTGGATCTCCAAGATACGTAATTTTTCTTCCTGACATAATAATGTCACCGGTAAATACATCACCAGTTTTCTTAACATAATCGTTAACCGACTTACCGGAATCCTGTATTTTACCCTGATCAGTGAAAGTAACGACATTATTAACAACCGCATTTGGAATTCGTACAAGAACATCTAGTAGTTGTATATTACTCGTTTTTAATCGTCCTTGTTTGTCCTGAAAAACGACGACTTCATTTTGATCCACACTTGTTATATTTAATAAATCATCGATTTCATTTCTGAGCTGATCAATGGTTGCATATTTAGATAAATCAACCTTCTGAGCTCTACCTGAGGATCTTCCGTAAATATCTACCATTATATTTACTGATATCAGTTTAAGTATTATGACGTAGTGTAGTGAACGCGTGTACGACTTTATGAGGCGGTGCTGTTGATTTTGATACAGCATCAAGCATAGCTAGGGTTTCACGGCCGCATATTGGAGGATCAGTTATTTTTTGTATTGGTAACGTTGAATACCAGATTGGAGCAGTATTATTGCTAACGTAATAAAGAAATTCTTTTGGTGGTGCTAATCCATACGAATCGAAATAAATAATTCCACGTGGATCAATTGCATATGCGACCAAGTGCGTGCCTGGGCCAGAATTTTTATCGAGATTAATAATACCGGTTTCATGTTGCATTGCAACGGTAGGTAATTGATCGCGCATAAAAACACCTCTGAAATTTTTTATTTTTAATTGCTTAGCAGCATTAAGTAAATCAAAATTGGACATGGGTGTTATTAGTAAACTGTCCCTGGTAATCTTAGACCCTTTCCGTACCAGAAGGCGGGGTCCCTGGTAATCTTAAACCTCTTCCTTTTTTTTGATTCCTTGTCCAGTTGCTTTCTTTAACGCCATTCCAGCAGCTGTTCCAACAGCACCTAGCGCAGCTGCCTTTGCAACAGCTGGTGCTGCAGCTGCTATTAATGCTGGTATAGCTGCGAGAAGTGGAAATATACCACCCGTTTTAGCGATGTCTTTGATGGCGCCCGCAGAAAGATTAAGTTTGACGCCTTTATTTGATTTTTTAGCATCATTGTAGTTTTTGAACTGACGCTCGGTCAACGATAGTTTATTTGCACCGGTCATCTGTTCTCGTTTTAGCGATATTTTTATTCCACAGTTATTTTTTGATGCTGATTGCAGCCTTTTAATCTGACCAGGAGTCAGACTCACACTAACGTGATGATATGACATTATTAATATTATGGATGATCTAATTACATATTTTTTACTGAAGCATCAATAACTCTCATTCGTCCACCAACACCTTCGAGTAACATATATTTATCGCTGAGTATAACAGCAATTGCTCTGTAATTAACAATAACTCCTGTTAGCACACGAGCTCGAGGATGAATATCTACAACAGATTGTCTGGTTAAATCTAAATGTTCTAGCGAATAATAATAAATCGGATACAGCGATGTAAAATCTAGCTGCGATATTTGTAAACCAGTATCAACATTTTGATCACGTCCCATGAACGACATAAGACGATGATATGCACGTGCTACATGATTATTTTCAAAATTTATCAATATATCCTCGGATGGTTCTTGGTGTCCATTTATCCTTAATGAAATCTCAGAAACACCGAGTTTATCAAATATCATATGACTATATGTTTGATCGTTTACTCGTACAGCATTTTCAAACGCAATAAATATATGTCTTGGTGCAGAAACACCTTGCTGAGAAGCTATCTGCCATGTCAATAAACCATCAATTGCACTCTGAACAACATCTGTGGTCATTGTTAACCATGACAACGTTGATTTACCGCCTTGACTCATGAAAGATAGCAACCTGTCTTCTTCAGATATCGATGGAGTCATCACTGGCATCCACAGGGAAAGTTTTGTAAGAATTACTTTACCATCACCAACACCAGCAGGTCGCCATATTGCATCATTATCATCACCTTTTCGTACTAGTACAACTGTATGTTTGGCTCCAAAAATAACCTTTCTGACATCTCTACAGAATCCAAAGATATGTGACAGTGGAATTGCACATGAAAATCTTCTATTTCCATCTTTCAACATCGATTTACGTGCTGCAAATCCTAAGTTGAAATTTGGATTAGAACCATGAACCACCGACCACACATCAGCGTCAGCGTTGTTGGCGAAGTTTCTAGGTCGTCTCATATTGTATTGATTGTTATCAGAGTGATTAGAAGTATCTTTTGAGAACATCATTGATGGACCAGCTGATCTTGAGTAATCGTCGCTGTATCTCGCAAGACCTAGTATTGTCGTGGCAACGTCAACGTCTTTCTGAATTGATTCAATATTTTTCCCATCAATCATGTACGTAGCGCTATCAAACAACGCCATAATACCATTATTAACAAAGCCGACACTAACATCAGCTCCATATGCTACTGGTGCTGCAGGAACAGCGTTATTTAAAATTTCACCTTCGACTTCAATAAATGCTTCAGCGGGTAAGAAATACCTACTTGTATCTTGAACCTGTAGTTCGATTCTTCCACGCTGATTTGGAATTCGGGCGTCATAAGAATAATACTGATAATCGCGCACAGACTCATCTTTGAGAACTGGTGCGTCTATGTCAAACGCGGTGTCAGATATGCGCTTAAACATCTTTATTATTATCGTCTTCGTCTAACTCGAAGACCACTTCCTGCTATCAGACTAGCGGTTATATTTTTTTCCTTTTCCGACATCGGGATATCAGCTAACTCCGCTAGTTTTTGATTAGCGGTTTGATTTATTATTTTACTT